>WAAG01032241.1:5939-102443 GCA_013390105.1 Tichodroma muraria | reverse complement strand
TTAGCACCCCGTGTCCGGGCTCCCCCCCCCCCCCCCCAGCCTCCTTTGACAGTAGCTGGAGAAAAATGGATATTTTTAGGAAGTGCCTGGCCCTGGCCTGCTGTAGGCATCTGAATGGATTGAATCATTCCCTACAATATCTGCTTCTCTGCACTGTCAGCACAGCTGGGACAGCTTGTTCGGTTGTAGGGTCTGCAAGGCATGTGTAATGTCTGTACTCTGCGTAGGAGGACTGGAGTTCAGGGTGCTTGCTTGTGGCTACGGGTGTCCAAAGCCACTGCATGAAAGCTTGGCCTCTCCTAAGCTGCCCTTAAATTTCTTCAGCATTTGGACACAGCTTAAATCTGTGAGCCACTTGTCTGAGCCTGCTCTCGGCATTTATACACCCCGACTGGCAGCGTACATACATTCCTGAAGGATAGGGTATGATTGCTGAGGAGGTTTCAGTCCAACTGGGTCATCTCACACTGGCTGTTGCAGCCCCAGTGAGAATCAGCAAGATGATTCCAACCTCAGGAGTTTATTCCAGCCCCAGGAGCTGCTGCACTAAGACCCAGTGAGGCTGCTGGGGCTGCACTGTAACCTCCTGGGAACCAGCCCTGGAGCTGCTCTGCTCTTTGGCTTTTTGAGTGATGTGGCTTGTGGCTTTTCAGCCACAGGAAGGTTTGGAACAATGCTTGCCATCTCCCCATGGGAACCTGACACCTATAGAGGGAGCACCCACATCCTGGTACCTTGGCTAAGGTGCAGAATCCCCCAGGTGTGGTTCTGTGAAGAACTGGGGCCTGCATGTCAGCTCTCTATTGATTAGAATCTCCATCCAGAGCTTTTGTGTGCATCACTGCATCTCTCAGCCAGGAGAAATCCTGCCACAGACATCTTCCTGACTTTGCTAGGCCACCTCCTCTGCTTCCCCTCCTAGTCCTTTGAGAAATGGAAATGTTTTCTGCTTGTGTTTGCAGAGTGCTCAGCCTGTGCTGGCTCATCCCTACTGCAGTGAGGATAAATATTGACACCAGTTGAAATTTAGATGTGCAAGGTGTTGTACCTAAGCAGAGATAACTCTGGAAGATTTTTGGTATGCTTATGCTTCTGCTGATACCCTCAATATGTTTGTTCTCTGAGGGCAGTCTGTTCAGAAATAAGGATTGATGATGATGGTCCATCATCAAGATTGTTACCTTTAAGTCAAAGAACAAATATAATTTGCTGTAGTACATCACTCTTGTTTAGTTGTAAGTGGGCAAAGGAAATGTGTGTGTTGCTCTTCATTTATTTAATGTTTTCTCTGCAATTTACTGTTAGCTTTTCTGTATTAATAATTGGAGTGTTTTCATTGCCACCCTGGAGAGAGGAGTCTCTACTTTTGATAGCAAGGGAAATTGTCACAGTGAAATGATGTGGTCACTGCCCTTTGCCTGAGCCTCACACACGTCTCCTGCCTTATGTCTGTCTGCCTTGGGGGCCAGAAGATACTGCCAGGACTCACTGTGCCCTTGTATTTGATGTTTCTTCTGCCACTGGTCTCTTTGCTCTGAATCCCTGCCTCGGTTCTCCATCCAGAGAGCAGGAATAAACTGATTCTTTGGAGTTGCAGTGAGAGTTAACGTTAAGGATGAGCAATTCAACGGGAGATGCAGGGGCTGTGTCTGAGAAGGGGGGATCCTTTTTGCAGTATCAGTGATTCGCAGCCTGCCTGACGTGAGGAGGGTTTTGTAAGCCTCAGTGACACCAGTTAAGTACTCGAAGGGGCGTGAATTGGGGGTGGGTGGAGAAAGGAGGTTTGTTATGTGCTTCCCGGCAGCTGAAAGCAGGTGTTCAGTCAACTGAGAGTTGCCCTAAAGGCAGAGAATAAGGATGCAAATGATCTGTGAAACATAAAAGGAACCGTCTGAATGCCCCTTTTCTTGGTTTACCTCCACCCTGGGTAATTTGCATGACACAAGTTGATCTACCCTGAGAAAAAGCAGTTCGGTCCAACAGGAGAAGATAACTTTGTCAAACTTAACGACCTTGCAAAGAGGTGAAAGAAAGCGAAGCCCCGAGGCCAGGAGAGACGGAGATAAAAGGGTGGGCTGTGGTTCTGCTGTCTTGGTCGGGAGGTGGGTCCCCTGTTTGGCACTTGGGAGGTCCCTGCCTCCTCCAGGTGTCACAGCAGCCCAGCTAAGTCAATGCCGATCCCAGTGCGGGTGTGTGAATTGAGGCTTAAACCCTCCTTGATGAAGGCAGTGAGAGGAGCCCTGGGTGAGCAGAGCCCACTGAGCTTCTGCCCGAACAGGTGCCACATGAGACTGCTTGGTTTAAACCCACCTGGAACGGCTTTTAGGCCGTGCTTTGCCTCATGTATGATGCAGTCGCAATACATGAATCCAAGCGGTTGCTGCAGCTCAAGGGGGGACAATGCCTTAGCTCGAAACTGCTGTGGATTTAGGACCCTCCATGGCCAGCCTGGCAATGCTGAGTGCAGAGTGGAGCAGTGCTGAGCTGTTGCTCTGCCTATCCTGCCGCGATTCTGCCTCAGTCGAGTTCTACACCCAGCCTGGATTTACACCCTACCAGAGCTTTTAACGAGGTTAATTTTTTTTCTGTGATTTGGACCTGCACATTTGTCTGTTGGGTGTTGTCAGCTCAGCTGTAGCCGCAGATGGCTGGTCTTGCCCCACCTCTCACCTGTGCTCTCCTGTCCTGCAGGTGACCTGCTTCATTTCTTTGATAGTTTCACTAATTTTCCCGGTGTTAATGAGTTTTTCCCCAGCTACCATTCCCCCCCCTTCCCCAAAGCCAAGACATTGACTCTTTCACTGTGAGGGTTAATTGCTTATTTATTTTGTGGACTGCACCTCCCTCTTTCTGATTTCACTTGATATGTGCAGGGCAGGATGTGGTGATAAAAATCTGTTTGAGCTGTCTCCCGTTTCAGACATTTTTTCTTCTTTAAAGCAGCTTCATGGGACAATGAGTGTGTACAAGGGTGCTTGGATGGGAAGGTGGGGAGGGAGCAGCAGGCTGGACAGCCCTGTGCCCTCTGCATGCTCCATCCTTGCACCCAGGCGTTCAGACAAAGGTTTTGTGGTTATATTCTCACAGAGCCATTGTTATAAGTCTGGTGGGAAAAAAAAATTGTGACATTGTTCAGTCTGGTCTCTGCTCAGCTCCTTGCAGACTTCTCTTCAAGATCCAGCTGCTTTTCATCAGCAGCTCCTGGGGTTGTCTGGGCCAGCCGGCAGCTTGCCACGTTCAGTGGTGACACGTCTGTGTCTAGAGAGAGCACGGCATCCCTATGGATCTGTACAGTCTCCTCTGCAAGCTTCATGGTCATGCCCATGTGGTCCCTTCTAGCCTTTCCCATTCTGTCATTCTGTGTAATTCTCTGTGTTCATGGAGGGCATCCAGTTGCAGACTGCATATATTTAGTTGAACCAGGTGTTTTCTGGTCTTTTTTTTTTTTTTTTTTTTTTTTTTTCAGGTTTTGCATCAATGGTTTGTTTGGTTCTGCTGTTTCCTCCTAAAGTTAACGGTGTCTATGGATGGTTTACTCACATGCATGAAAAAGCTGCTTTCAGAGGTGGTTTTTATTTGTCTGTATTTTTATCTTGAGTGTCTGATCAGCATGTCCTGCAGAGATGGCTCCTTTGGGGAGATATTGTCCTTGTGTGGATGCTTTTCCTTAATAAATTTCACCCCTTTGAAGAAAACTGTGTTAATTTTCTGAATTACGAAGTTGTGTATTGAAAACCAGTTTGGACTAAAGGGGACTGAGGTCAAGACGGGTTAGTTATGAAAACTGGGGTGTATTCTGCTAACATCCCAGTGCCCCAGGGGTAATGCTTCTGAGCTGTAGCCCTGAGTCATAACTGCCCGCCCCAGTGCAACTTCCAAAAAAAGCAGTGTCACGTTAGAGAAGTTGGCATGGAAGCTGGAGCCTGTAGAGGCTTGAGGGGTCCACACTGATGGGGCTGCTGGGTACATGATGCCAATATACGCCCATGGAAAGGGGGATTAGAAATTGAGCATGAGAACACAGGATCCAAACTGCCAAATGGCTGCATGTGTTTGGTTTGCTATTTTTTCTTTCTCTTTTGCTCAGGTCTGTTTGCCTGAACTTGTCAACTGGATTCCTCCAAAAAAGAGGACATGAATGGTCTTTAACAGCAATAAAAGGGAGCTCATCTGTGGAGGAAAGGGTTGTCTTTATTGCGCCAAGCTGACAGACTGGGAGCTGCTGACTTGGGATGAGATGGGTGGTGGTTTTCCATCTTGTCTTTCCATGTGGTCATGACAGGGAGAGGTAATGATCGTTCTAATTGAGAACATGTAGTGACATGCAAGGAATATGTCCTTCCTGGATTGCATTTTTCTGTGGGAAGGCATCAGCTATACATTGTGATGGGGATTAACTCATTAGACCATACTGTATAGATAGTGCTTTACAAATGATCTTTTCCTGGGAAGATTTCCTAACTGGGCATAATCTCAAAGAGCATAAACGGGATGGTTCTGACTCTTTTATGTTATTCCCAATGCCTTGCTGTTTTGGATGAACATCTGAGGCTGCAGCCCTTTCCACATGCTCTACTGTGATGGTGCCAGTGGTGAGGACAGGACTGCTGGGCAGTTGAGCAGAACCAGGTCGGAAGTGGCAGAAAGAGCATTCCTTGTGTTTGATTGCTGGCAAATCCCATACCACATAGATTATCCACGAAGAGATGTCTTGATGATGGAGGAAAATGGATTGTCTTTTTGAATTGAATTTTCATATTTCCTTAATAGTTGTCCTAAATAAAGAAACCCTCCAAAAAGCTTGATGTTTCTTGGGATTGATTTTTGTGTGTTTTCTGAGAGCACAAATAAAAGCTATAAAAGCCTCATTTTTAAATGGCTATAAAAGTTTCATTTTCCAAAAGGGGGAAGAGCTCAAGCCCGAGTGTGAAACATCCTGGTGTTGCAGCATACTTCCCAACAGATCTTGGGCAGGTCAGACAGCTGGACTAGAAATGTCCAAAATGTGACTAGGCATCCAAAATGCTGACCCACTTAGACATGTTGTATCAGCATTACTGTGCCAGTCTGAGCTGCTGTTTGGTGGCTCCTGGATAGCTGTGGTTTGGAGTTAGGTGAGGTTGGGTGTGAAATAAAAAAAAAAAAAATTGGTTTTCCAGTGTAAACACTACTTACATTCTATGGGAAGAGTGGGAACAAATAATGCTTTGGACCAGGATCCTCTGTGGATTGTGGAAATTTTCTGAACATTTGGCTTATGTTAGATGCCCAGTTTCCAGACAGCTAAAATTAGGAAGAGAGCAGTCCCACCTTGTAGTTTCTTCATGGTTCTGTTGCTTGTGTGTAAAATGAGTTTAGTATTAAGTCCTTGTTTCCCTGAAACAGAGAATAAATATAAAACTTGGAGCTGTTTCCTGGCTACAGCAGCAAATGAATGCTTGTGTTTGGGATAACAGGCTGATATTGGCCATGGGTAGCATCTCTGAAATTGCCAGCATGCTGGGAGTTAATGAATGTGCTTGTATTTCTCTTGATGAGCTGGCATGTTAAAGCTTTAAAATCAATTTTACTGCTGCACACCACCGCAAACCTTTTCATTTAAGATGTTCATTTCATGGAGTTCAAATAGCACCCATGTTGGACTGAATTCCAAATCTCCAGGAGAATTTAGGACAATTTTGCTTGAGGTTTCTGTTGTGGTTGCTTGCAGGATTAAAAAAACAGGGTAAAGTAACCAAGGTCAGCACCTCACTTCAAGCTGCCAGGAGAACTCCTCCAGGGAGAGAGGGATTGAGTTACCCTCTGCCTGCAATTCATCCCTCAGGCTTATAACCAAATAATACAGTAAAATGGCGTCAAAAAGGATGGGAAAGTTAGGAAAAGTTTTTGCTGTAAGTTGAGCTGGGCAAATGATGCTCAGAGCTGTGTTGGTGTCTCGGGCACAGATTTCTCCTCAGACAGTGCTGGGAGGGTATTTTATCAAAGGTATTGCGTTGGAGTCCTGATGTCCATGAAGTGTGGAGTGGAACATGCGTCTTCAAATGCACCGTGCTTTCCCCCATCTCGGTAGTAGGTATTAATTTTTGAGTGCTGTGATTCTGATTACATTTTGCACTTACTATTGATCAATATATGTAGTACCTTTATTTGACTTGAATGAGTTCCTGTTTAATATTATAGTAAGTTTTATTACAGATTAGTACTACCCTGCATTTATTAGTTTTTCCATTCTAGAGGATCTTTTAAGTCTTCCCAGGGTTGATTCCTAACCTTAAGATGCTCGTCTGGCCCCTTCAATGCCCTTGGACACATTGTCCAATTGTGGTAAAAACTGTCTGGCCCATTTTCATTTATTTTCATCTCCTTTTCCCTCTTTAGCTTGGTTGTTATGAAGTCATTGAGCTAACCACAATATTATTTGGTTCTAGTTTGTATGCATTTGACATTATTGACATTTCAGCTTCTTCTGGGTTATGTCTCAAGGATGACATCCTGGTATTCCCTGCCAACATTTCTTTTTTGTCTCATTAATGTTGGACTAACCTTCAAGGAGTAGATTTGGAAAAATGATTTCTGAGGTTATGCTAATTTTTTCCATGTAAGGGCTGTGTGACTTTCAGAAAGTTGCATTTCAGCAGCAGGCTGGACTAGACAGAACACTGGTGCATTCTGTGATGCTGAGGAAATAATTTGCTGCAGTGCCCTACCACATGCAATCCTTGTTTTTCTTGGGATATCTCCTGTGGACCTTCTGGCTGATTTTTCTCATTCTTCAATCTGACGTGATTGTCGTATATTGTGGTATGTAGGGCTCCAAGCCAAGAATATCCAATATTTTTGAAATGTGTTCATTACTGTTCAAAATAGGCCTTTTTTCCATTCTCTTATAAGATTTTGCCACTTCTCTAATGTGCTAATTTTACCCCTTCTTTGGCATCCATACTCCTTGGTTTATTTTGGTGTGTACTGTATATATATATCTTATGTATAGCTCTGTGTGAGTGTGCATTGCTGTATGTGATTTATATAAAGCTCTTGTCTGTGCTGTCGCAAGGAAATATCTCTCACTTAGTGGTGGGATGTTGGCTTGGATATGTTGTGTCCAGCCAGTCCATTGCCAGGTCTCTGTCTTGCTTCACTTCATCCCCAAAGAAGGCCATTGCTCCACCCAGGCAGAGGAAGACACACACTACTGAGCACTATTTCAGGTGACTGCGTGTGAGGGATGTGGGGGCTTTAGAGCTGCTGCTTGGAAGTCTCCAGGTCTCTGAGTTACACACGCTCGTGAGCTGTGTGTGTGCAAATGAGCACAGGTCCACAAATGTGGTCAAAGTGTATATGGAGAAAATTACTTTAAAAATGGGGATAAAACTGCCCTGAAATAGAGGGGGAGACATGTTGGACCATGACTGGACTGTCACAGGCATGGATGAAGGCTGGAGACAGCAGTCAGGGCATAGATGGAGTGTGTGTGGGGTGGAGAAGATCAGTGTGAGGAACTGCACTGGATGCCAAACTTGAAAGGGAAATTCTGATTCAGATATGAAGATCATTAATTGGGCAAATTGATTCCCCCGTAGTTTTTTGAACACCTACCTTACTTTGCTATTTTGCTTTCCTAGCGTTCTGCTTGGGTCACGTGCATGGACCCAAAAACTGGGTAGAAGGACTGTGACAGTGCCAGTATGTCTGGGGACAGGAAAGGGGCCAAAGTTAACTGGGATCCAGTAAGGGAGGAAGAGTGAAACTTTGTGGTTAACTCTGACTTGAGGGAACCAGTGGAGCAAAATGACCACTTAATGTTCCTGTCTTCTGGTCCTGCTTAGAAGAGTGTGATCTCTATTGCTTGGACATTCATGGTCTTTGTTATATGATGGCATCTCTTTAAGGCCTCCACATTGTCATGATAGTACCTACCAGGGGGATGGAGACCAGGCTCATTGTGGCTTTATCAGTTTTACATATTTGCCCAGCTGAATTGTGATGGGCTTTGTTGTGGGCAAATAAAGGTTTCCAAGAAGCTCTGGAGTTCCTGGACGATGACCTGAAAAGAGAGGCATAAAATATGTGAGGTGAAAAGTGGGGAGGATGGATTGTTCCTTTGAGACAGTTAGGTGTTTATTAGGAGGAGGTGTGAGGCTGAAAATACTGCAGGTAAGTGCACTCTGTACCTTGGCTGCTAGTTTCAAGATTGTCAGCTGAGGCAGGTGTTATGCCAGACCAGGATGTTGCCAACTCCAGCAGGGGTCTTGATGGGTCTGGCGTGATAGGGAAGCCTGTAAACTGGATTTCTGCTCAGTATTACACTGGGTTTCTGGGCTGAAGAAGCAGCTCTTGGTCTAAGGAGTGCTGTGGCTTGTCAGCAAGCGGGCTGTGCCTGATCTGTGCTGGCAGGGTTGCTGCTGGTGGTGGGATCAGAAATACTGATCCTTTCCTGCAAAGGACATCTTACAGTGTTATGGTGGCCACAAAGGTGTTAAACTGTTGAGCCTGTTTTGTCACTAAATGTCACCATCAGTCATTGAGAGATCTAAAGATGGAAAACTTTCAGTGTAAAGTTACTGAAGGAGGGGAGACACTCAACACGATTAGCTTCATTCACTTGAACGTAGGAAGTTGAGGATGGGTTGGTGAATGTATGGACATGAGCAAGCCTCCTAAATTGATTTTATTTATGTCAGGCAAAGGGGGATTTTCCAAGATTGGTCCTTAGGTTCTTCAGGCAAAGCAGGCTGAATGTTGTTGTGTCTGACTCTGCAGGAGAGCTGACGAAGTGGCAGTAGCACTCAAAATTGTGTATTATTCCCTTCACAGACCAAACTAGAACAAGAAAAATATCTTGTGTCAACCTGGCCTTTGAAATACAAATGAGTGAGCTCAAGCTCACTTGTAAATGTCATGGTGTGCTTTGTGCTCTTGCTCCCTAATGTGGTTGCTTTGCTTTCCCAGGTAACACATTTTCAGGCTTTTGCTTCAAGTGATGCTTTGACAGCAGGGAGAGGAGAAAAGAGTCACTTGTGCTTCATGTTGAGTCCTTCAGGGCTGTTTTCCCACTGAGAAGCTGCACTGACCCTGAGCCAACTTGAAACCATCAGCACAGGCACTGTGATCCCATGAAAGCCCAGCTGCAGCCTCGCGTTCTTCTGTTGTCAGACTTGGGGGAATGGTGTATAAAAGGGCACTGTGCAACTCTTTGGCTTGACAGCCTTGTCTTTTTTTATGTGCTGTAAGTCTTTCTTAGGGTGTTTTTGTGTCCCTCTGTCAGGGAGTCTGTGCTTACTTGCTAAAACTCATTCATCTTGTTTTAAGGGATGAGTTGTCCTGTACTGGATCACCAGCAAACAGCTGTGCCTGGCCAGCTGGCCAAGCCTGCTGCAAGTCTGAGGAAGCAGAGGGGCAGGTACTGATCTCTTCTCTCTGGTGAGCAGTGATAGGACTTGAGAGAATGGCATGAAGCTGAGTCGGGGCTGAGTGGGGGAGGGGAATAGGTTGGTTATTAGGAAAAATTCTTCACCCAGAGGGTGTTTTGGCACTGGAATAGGCTCCCCCAGAATGTGGTCACAGCACCAAGCCTACCGGAGTTCAGGGAGTGTTTGAACAGTGCTCTCAGGCACATGGTGGGACTCCTGGAGTTGTCTTGTGCAGGGTCAGGAGTTGAACTTGATGATCCCTGTGGCTCCCCTTGAGCTCAGGACAGTTCATAATTCTATATTTCTATGGCAAAACGTTGACTTGCGCAGTTGCCTTTAGGTTCATCTCTAGTGTCTTTTGCAGGATGCACTTCTGGGGTTTGCACTAACTCATGCAGCTTCTTTGTGAACTTCTCAAAATTGAATCACAAGGCATGTAGAGAGCCAAGACTGCAACAGGATATGTTGCTTCTGTAGAGAAGCCCTTTTGTGAAAACTAGTTGTGCTATTTTGAGTTATATCATGATGGGCTAGCTGGGTTTGATGATGTTTCTGTCCTGTCTGGGATTAACCTGATAGGGACGGTAAGACAAAAAATAACATTAAAAGCAAATAAACCCCTCAGAATTGCATTTTGGATGCCAGAGAATGCTCATTCTCAAAACCTAATTGTTTTAAACCAATTTGCTGATTAGTTCAAGCCAACTTTCAGACCTCTGTCTGAGTAATAGGCATTTCTGTGGAGTTAATCAGAAAGAACTGCAGTTTCTTTTACCATGAGCAAAAATAAATGTCAGACTAAGGACAATGTGTAACAGCAATGACTGGATTTGTTGACTTAGCCAGAAATAGGCAGCCAGTAAAAAATAAAATCATGTGGAAATACCTCACAGGCCTCTGAATCAATGCTGACAATTCTCCTGAAGCTTTACTTGCAGTTGGTGAATAAAGTTGTTGAGAGGAATAGCAGGAGTGTAGCAGTGCAGGATATTCTCTATGGGTTCAGGTGGATCAGGGAAATGCTTCTCCTCATCCCTCACTCTGCTCACCTGCTGGGGCTCAGCATCCCAGGCTGGACTTAACCCTTGCCTTTGTGCTTCTGTTTTGGGAGAGAAAGAAAGAAGCATGTGGTAAAAAGTAGAGTCCCGGGCCAAAATTTTGGCTGCTAAGTTTTGCTAAATCAGAGCTGTTCTCTGAGCATGATAGAGCTGAGAGAGGGCTCATCCATCCCAGCTTGGATGCTGCAGAGTTGCATTTCAAATGCCCACAGCCAGTGCTGCATGGTGGGTAAATGAAGTGACATGGCTGTCATAGAGGTACATGGGTGTCTTGGTGAAGAGCATCTCAGGATCTCCCATCCAGCCTTCATTATTGTGGTCAACTGACACTGGCTGGATGGCAAAAGTCACTCTGTCACTCTCTGCAACGGGAGAGGGGAAGGAAAATGGTAACAAAAGGCTAATGCTTTGAAAGATCATCAACCGATTACTGTCATGGGCCAAACAGACTCGACTTGGGGAAATTAATTGAATTTATTACCAGTGAAAATATACCAATCAAAATCAGAGCAGGATAGTGAGAAGTAAAGTGAATATTATAAAGACCTTCCACCCACCCGTTCCTCCTTCCCAGACTCTACCTCCTTCCCCTTGGGCAGCACAGGGAGTTTACAGTCAGTTCATCACAGGTTGTGTCTGCTGCTGCTCAGGGAGAGGAGTCCCTTCCCTGCTCCAGCATGGGGTCCCTCCCACAGGAGTCAGTCCTCCACGAACTTCTCCAGTGTGAGTTCTTCCCATGGGCTGCAGTTCTTCACGAACTGCTGCAATGTGGGCCACACTTCCAAGGAGTGCAGTCCTTCAGGGACAGATGGCTCCAGCATGGGTCCCCCACAGGGTCACAAATCCCACCAGGAAACCTGCTCTAAGTGTGGACTTCTAAGAGTCCTCAGGTCTCTGTCAGGAGCCAGCTCCGGCACAGGTTCACGGCCCTGTTTCAGTCATCCACCAGCATTGGTGTGGGTCTTCTCCACAGGCTGCAGGTGGATCTGTGCTCCCCTGTGGTCCTCCATGGGCTGCAGGGCACAGCTGCCTCACCATGGGCTGCACCCACAGGCTGCAGGTGCCTGAAGCACCTCCTCCTGCTCCTTTACTGACCTCCAAAGAGAGTTCATCACTAATGTGAGACAAACTATGTGAGTTTGGCATAATATCGGGGTACTATATGGTGTGGAGGAGACAGCTGAAGTGTGCCTTCTTTCTGGCTGGTTAATACCCTAGTTTGCAGTGAATCAACCCTTGCCCCTACCTCTGTTTTTACCATTTTAGTTAAAAACATAAACAACTTGATGTTGTGTAACAGGCTGCTGGGGCTGTTGCTCATTCCCCACGAGCATACGCACAGGAGCTGGTGCTTCAGCCCTCTGCCTGAGTTCCTCCCCATGCATGATTTAAAAATATGTAGTGGGAGACTTCCCAGACTGAAAAGGGCTTCATCTTCCCTGAATGAGCTCAGCTTTTTTTACAATACTCCGCTGACACTGGTTAATGTCTTTCCAAGAGTCTGAAGTCAGGATAGTGACCCACAGCTGGAGCATCTGCCAGAGCTCCCTGAACAAAGTGCTGAGTCTGTTGCTCTCTGGGCAGGAGCCTGCCAGGAGGTTTGCCCGTAAACTTCTGGTATTTAGTGTGGTAAAGCAGGGGTTTATATGAAGTTTTATTGGTGGCAGGGCTGTGCCAGTGTGCTTGGATGCATTCATGAAGAAGGATTGTTGTTTGAAGGAGGTTACTGAAATGGTACCCATGACCCCATACAAAAAGCTGGTGCAATCAGGGAAGATTTACCTTCTCTCCATTTCTCCTTCTATTTCCTACCCATCTCTTTTGATAATTTTGAGTTTTTCTGCTTTGTGCTTCTTTAACTTTTTGTTTGTTTACAAACCTCCAAGGTGTGATGTTAACTTCTCTGAGTTTCAGTGCTTTTGCCTTTGCTGTGTTGAGCAGTGCATGCCAGTTGGATCATTGCTGTTATTTTGGGTTTTCCCAAGTCTTCCCACAGGCTGCTTTTGATTTCAAAGATACTTGTTGAAAAAAGGAAGATTTCCACAAAAACGCCTATCACACCTCTGATACATTCAAGCATGACTCCTGTTGAGCATGTGTACTATCTTACCTTGACAATTAAAAGCTGATTAAAGTGGTAGGAATACCAATTTCATCTATTTTTATGGCACATTTGTCACTTTGGTACTTCCGCAGTGGGATGTCCAACAGACTGTTTGGTGATGGGTGCAGGGACTTTGGGGCATGCACATGAGCCCCAAAGTATTGCTGCCTGTCAGGGCACTGCAGTGCTGAGCATTGAAGTGGCAGCCCCTTGGGGTGATCCACAGCAGAGGTTGGGAGTTTGGTGGAGCTCTGCAGGGGAAACATGTACTTCATGTGGCTGAGCCCTCTCCTTTGGAAACTGGAAATAGGTCCAAATTTCACTTGCTGTACCTTTCCTCTGTTCAAGATTTCCGCTCTCCTCCTCCTAGATTGCTTTCCATTTCCCAGCGCTGCAGCTGACGCATCTGGGTAGGAGCATCATGAGCTTCTGTGCAACACATCAGCCTTGTTCTACCATGCTGACTTACCTCAGTGATATCCTGAGGGATAGGGATAGCAGTGGTGATAGATACCCACTCTCACCCAGCAATATCCAGTGCAATCCTTCTTTATGAGGTGTGTTTCCCACCCTGCATGGAGTCAGCCAGAAGAGTCCTCTGAAACCTTAGCGTCACCTTTTACAGGTGGGACCTCTTTTGGATATGAATCAGGAGGTAGCATCCCTAATTTGGATGGACAGAGCAGCATTGGAACCACAGCTCAAATCTGTCAGAGCCTTTTCTGGTAAATCACTTCAAAAAGGGTTTTTCAGTGTTGTTTAATGAAGAGAAGAAAAAGCCCAGCATTGGGCACAGATGGGTCACAAGGCAGGAGTTACCAGCTGCAGGTACCCCCAGGAACAACCACAGTTTCGTGGTACCGTAGCCAGTACCAGGGTCGAGTAACTTTCCTGTCTGTTCACTTACTTTTCTTTCCCACCTGAGTGTTTTGTGCAATTTTCAAAGCATTGTGCACATATCCTGATTCTCCTCTCCTGGACTAAGCAGGTCCTCCTTTCCCTTAGTTGGTTTCTTCATACAGAGGTAGGGAGTGGCAAAATATTTGTTCAGAGATAAAATAAATGTGTTTATCTGATCAGGAAACCTGGGTATGGGCAATACCTGAGTAAAGTTTTTGTTTGTTTGAAGCAGCTTGGAATTTTTTTGAAAATCAGAGGAATTTCCCTTAGGATGAGCTACTTAACAAGTGTCCTGCCAACCAAGCTGATAAATGCCAGGCAAATCTAAAGCAGAGCCCAGCACGGTTCTCTCCAGCTGCCAAGTTTGTTTTTGCTTTGGGGTTTTAGTTATAGGCAGTTTCCCCAAAACGAGTGTTTTATTTGTTACCATCTTCCCTTCTTCCTCCTCCTCCTTGCCACTTCTCCCTTCTGCTGCTGATTGTTGTCTGTGTGCTCATCTGTGCTGGGCTTTGCTGGGCTGTCACCATTCCTGCCACCATGGGGATGGCACTGCTCTTTTCTCCAGCTCTCCTCAGCCCTTGTGCTTGCTCCAGCACTGATCCACCCACTGCTCATTGTGCTGATAGAAAGTCAGCCTGTGTCTGTACTGGGTGAGCTTCCTGCTGGTCAGTGAACTGCATCAGCAGCTGGAGAGGTTTGGTGAGCACCAGGGCCAGCAGTGGCTTTAGGAAGTGAGGAAAGGTCACTTGGTCTTTTTCAGTGATGAAGTGTTAGACTTGCACTCATTGTGGAGCTTTCAACCCAGTCCCCCTCACCCATCAAGGTTGCATCCACATCACTTAGAGAGATGAGAAAGTTTTGTGTATTTTTTTTCCTCTCTACACAAAGTTCAACTGCTTTAAGAGTCCCAAAAGCACCGAGGTATAGATAGATGGTCATTGATTTTTTTCCCTCTAAACTATCTTGAAAGTCACCCAAGTCCTCTGCAGATAATCGTGGCATAGAGTAAAATTTTATTTCAGTAGAAGGGAAGAGCATGGTAGACCATCAGCTCTTTTCATGTTGCTGTAGGGTTGTCTTGTCACCCATGCACATGTATAAATATGCTTTGTTCTTGTGTTCACTGGTGCATTCAAGCTAAATGTGTTTGAGCCTGGTGGCTGCTTGGATGGGTTATAGGGCACACTTGCAGGTGCCATTTGTACATGAAGACACTGGTGATGCAAGGAATAGTTGTTTTCCCACCTGTATGAGGCACTTGTTATTGGAGGTGCCTTTTAATGATCATTCAGGATATTAAAGCCTTTCTTTGTACATTCACATTTATCTTTGTATTGGTTACATTTCAATTAACTTTCTTCTTCTGAACAGTTTCCTTTTGCTTGAGTAAACTGTTCCTCACAAACCATACCAGTGAGGTCCCTGATGTTGTGAGAGGTTTGGTTGATTGGGTTTTTAACAGCTCTTTCCACCCAAGGGTGGATTTCCTTTCATTATGCACCCTCTAACTGGTTTTCCAAGCCTTTCTCACCTTGTAAGTTTCTAAATATGTTGTTGGGGTTTTTTCTTTCTTTTTAATGAAGATGTAGGAGCCTTTCAAATAAATTGAAACTTTCTAACAATAGAGTTGCATTTTTTTGTGTTATTTGCCACAGACCCATACAATATGGAACATTGTTCCCCAAGGATCAGATGGCTTGAAATCCATTATTCAACTAGGGTAGAGTAGCACACTTGTTCACTTGCATCTGTTCTTTCTAGTAGTTACCACTTGCGGTTATTAGGAATTTTCTGTGCTGTTGGTGATTTATAACCCTTCCATTCTCTTATAACTGTTGTGGACAGCAAAATCAAAGGTCTTGTTGGTGTTTGCCCAGGGCACCCACTATGGTCATATGAGCTTGGGCAGAGTGCTGTACTAATGTGCCTCTCTGGCTTTTGTCTTAAGTTGGATTGAGTCCCAGTCAGCTTTAGGCACAAGCAGAGCAAGCCCAGGTCTGTCTGCACATGTCTAGTGGACACATCTCACTTGGGTCATGTGAAATCCCTACTCATTGGAGCCTTGGAGGGACCTTCTCGCTTTTGGCTGTGCCTGTGAACCGTGCAGCACTGGATATACAGAATAATCACAGGGAGCCTGAAAAAGCCTGTGATGCGAAATTGTAACATTAATAGAAACAAAGGAATTGTTTGTGTTCGACCAAGCAGAGTTGTGCCTCTTTCTCAGAGAACAGTGTTTTCAGAAAAGCCTTATAGTCCTTGGAGAAACCTTGATCAAAAGTGCTGTTGCTGACCTGCGTGCAGGTGATTGCAAGGTGGCAGGCACAAGCTCTTGCCCAAGAAACTTTTTCATGTGCACATGTGCAAAATGTCTGGTGTGAGCATGGGAAGCGCTTCCCAGTGGGAAAGGCAGGGCCTGTGTTGTGCAGTGCAGATGCTGTAGTGTTCCTCTGTATGGGGTGAATCAATCCTGAATCTGCAGAGATGCTGCTCAGCCCCAGCAAGAAGCACTGAAGGAGGTGGGGGAGCTCTCCCCGTGTGTCTGAATTCTGTAGGTCTGTGGTTTATGTCTGGATTTTGTCACTGCAGCGTTAGTTCGGGTCAGGTCGATCTAATGGAAGAGTGTAAAGGGAGAGCAAACCCATCCCTGCTGCGTGTGCCTCTCCGTTCTGTGCTGCAGTGCCCAGGTCCCATGTGGCTGTTGGATTCTCATCAGTCAGTGGGTCCTGCTTGGGACTGCTGGCACCAGTGGCCAGGCAGGGGAGGCTCAGCCCTGCTCACAGCATGGCCAGCCCTGGAGCCTGGTGGAAGAACTTGCCTTGCAAGTCTCTCCTGGGCAGTGGAGGGAAAATCACCTCCACGTGGGCTTGCTTTTTTTTCCCTGTGTCTTTCAATTTGGTAGAAGCTCTGTGTCAGAGCTGCCCAGGGTGTGAGATGTGATATTCACAGTTTTTTTTCCTGGCCAGTTGAGCATCTCCTTGATTGGATAGCAGAGATGCTTGTGCACATGTGGAGGTTGGAGGTAGTGGCAGAATTTGGACCAGAACACTGAGATCTCGCTCAAGGCTGGTCCTGCTGCTGGGGCCAAACAGTAGCAAAGGATGCTTGGTGTTGGTCAGCTTTAGATGACGAAAGTGGAGGGATGGCAATGATTCAGGGATTCAGACCAGCCCATCAGGTCTCACAGGGACCCTGACTAGGACAGGCTGAGAGAGCTGGGGTTGTTCAAAGCAGAGAAAAGGCTTCTGGGAGACCTTATTGTGGCCTTTCAGTACTTAAAGGGAGCTTATAAGAAAGATAGGGGGAGATTTTTTAGCAGGGCCTGTAATGATGAAGGGTAATGGCTTTAAACTAAAGAGGGTAAATTCAGACTAAGTAAAAGGAAACCAGTTTTTTACGATGTGTGTGGTGAAATGATGGAACGGGTTGCCCAGAGTAGATGCCTGATCCCTGGAAACATTCAAGGTCAGGTTGGCTGGGGCTCTGAGCAGCATGTTTGAGTTGATGTCCCTGCTCATTGAAGGAGGGTTGGACTGGGTGATCTTTAAAGGTCCCTTCCAATCCAGCCTGTTCCACAATTTCCAATCTGGTAGAGAGAACATCACTGCAGTGCAGTCATAGTTGAGTAGTCAGCATATGGAGCTTGTGCTTGCAAACAAGGGTAATGCTGTGGTCTTTGATGTACAAGAAATCATTGTGGGATGCCTTCCTTGCTACCAAGAGTGGTTTATCAAGAGGTGCTAGTAGTAACTGGCGGAAGCACCTTGTGCTGTCATTTGCTTGGGAACAAATAAGGTGTTGTAAGTAGGTGCAACAACAGGACACCTGGGTCTTGGTGCACTGTGAAGTGTCCTCAGGTAACTTGTGCCTTCCTGACAACATTTTGCAAGGGGACTTCTTGGTCATGTTGTCTGCTCTAAGCCTGGGGATCATACTTAGTGCAAACTGATACCTGTTGACCTTCATAGGTTTTTAAAAGTGTTATTTTCCCCGCTGTGACAGTAGGAGCACTAACCATGCCCCAGAGCCTATTGTCCTTTGTACAAATGTTGAATCAAAGGCTGTCCACCCCCCAGGGAGCTCATGGTCTGGATCAATGACAGGAGATTGTGATTGGTGCATGCATATGGGAGAGTAAAATAAAAATGCCAGGACACTATTGATCATTTTGACAGACATGTCTCAGAACACTAGCAACCTCACAGTTACTGAGTTTTCTTGTAAATGCCACACAAAGGAGAGTTTTGATGAAGTCACTAAGTTGGTTTGGCAGACATTTGAGGTGAATTTCTACCAGACAAGGGGCAGGAAGGGAAAAAATGTCATTCAATATCAAAGGCATTTTCCATTGACTGGCCCAGGAGGCCAAGTTCCTAAGTAGTAGTCAACATTGTAAGAGTCAACAGCAGATAGTGGGTACTGTAGGGCATGGGGTAAGCATTGAGAGTTACAGAGCTCTTGTGTGATGAGATAGGGAAAGGGGCTATCCTTGAGAATATGAAGTGGGATAGAAGCCATGTGGTAGTACTCTTGCTGGTCAAGAGAAGTTAGGTGTCTCAGGGAAGGGTGGGTGTTAGTTATGATGTGGGAAAGCAAGAGCTTCAGTGACAATGGCTGTCAGTGACAATGACAATGCAGATTTGGATGCTGGGTGAAATAGCATTCAGAAGATGTCCAGAGACTTAATTTCAAACATGAGACCAGTCTGGAGCAGAGAAGAGAGTCTGCATGGAGGAGGGCACAGCCCATCAAAACAATACAAATTTCTGGTGGAGGTGAAAGGGAGATAGAGAAGGGTGGGAGCGTGTGTTGAACCACAGGGCCTGTGGGGAGGGAACTCTGAAGTTGAGCTGGAGGATGATGAAGAGGCAGGAGGGGAGAGATGAGAGATTGTGCTGACAGAAGCAGGTTGGAGAAGCCAAGGCCAAGCAGAGGGACATATGGATTTTGACCTTTGGCTAAGGAGACATACTTTTTTGAGTAGAATCATGAATATATATTATTGCTTCCAGACCCAGACAGGATCCTCTGCAGATAAACCAGGGCGGACTGGGAAAAGATTTGCATGTAACATTGTCCTGGGATGCATCAAACACAGCAGAACCAGATGGGCAAAAGAGGTGATTATCCCACTCTGGCCAGTGTTGGTGTGGCCTCACCTGGAGCTCTGTGTGGAGTTCTAGGCCCCACCAGTTAAGAAGGTTGTGAAGGTCTGCATTGAATGCATTGCAAGGACGGCAACAAAGTTGGTGGAATTGCTGGCAGTCATGTCCTGTGAGGAGTGTCTGAGGGCTCTGGACTTGTCTAGTTCGGAGGAGAGGAGGTTGAGGGGTGACTTCATTGCTCTCTAACAGCTTCCTGAGGAGGGGAAGGGGAAAGGGCAGTGCTGAGCTCCTCCCCCTGGGATCCAGTAGCAGGATGTGTGGGAATGGTCCAAAGCTGCATCAAGGAAGTCTCAGACTGGACATTATGAATTATTTCTTTGCCAGTAGGGTGGTCAAACACTGGAACAAGCTTCCTAAAGTGGTGGTCAATGCTCCGAGCTTGCCAGTGTTTAAGAGGCATTTGGACAGTGCCTTTGATTATGTTCTTTAACTGCTGATCACTCGTGAAGCAGTCAGGCATTTGGACTACATGGTTGGTGCAGGTCCCTTCCAACTGAAATGGTCTATTCTATTCCATTCAATTCCATTCAATTCCATTCTAATCCTATCCTGTCCTGTGCTATGCAATCCTATCCTGTTCTGTCATCAGAAGTGGCTCTGTGTTCGTGCTTTGGTCAGGGATCTCTGCTGCCCTCCTGCCTGAGAAGGGATCTGCCTGGCTTAAGCACTTTCTATCCCATCTCCCCACTTTCGATGGGAATGCTGTTCCCATAAAACAGGCATGTGCTGATGTCTCTGCCTGGCTACACAAGCCAGCTCTGGAAAACCTCAGCTCCTAGATTACCAGCATAGCAGGGCTCTCTGTCTGCAAAGGTGTAAGATTACAAAACACACACTCACAAGGCTTAACCAAAACCACCTCATTTTTAGCAGTTTGTGAGGGTTTATTCATTACACTTCAGCAGAGGAATGCAGGAATGTGAGCAGCATTAAACCTATTCATTTGGCAGGGAGGCATCTCCTCTCCCCTGCTCCAGCCTGCTTGGCTTTAATGATAATTGCACCTCTTGAGTTGTTGAGTTGGCTCTCTGCCACACGGCCCCTCCCCACACAGATGTGTGTGGCACAGTGCTGGGAAGGAAGGCTGGAGCCGGGAAAGCTTAGATTAATGCTTTGGAGCAGGACTGTCCTTCCCGCTGGGATGCACTGCACCACTGCTCTGCATCCTGCCCTGCATCCCATCTTGCATCCCCTCCTACTCACACTCTTCCCAGACTCGCCTGCTGTGGGCAGCTGCCTGATTCAAAAAAAGGCTTTGCTTTCTCCCTGACAAGCCCTCAGCCCTGCAAATGACCTAGGCTGAGGTTTGAATGGTCCTACCTTTCCAAAGAGCCTGTTCCGCATGTCCTGGGCCACCCTGCCTTTGTGGGACTGCCCCAGTGCCAGCATGGGCAGAGGGACTCATGGATGTTCTTTTGCTCTTGACTCTGGGCAGGGAAGAGGGTGACAGTCACTCCCTCGCTCTTGCATGTCCTGCTGGGGAATTCATGTTGTTGTTGTTATGATTATTATTATTATTCCTTTAGTGCCTCTGATTAACCATCCACAAATGCATCTAAGAGTATCCTAGCATCTAAAATTTTACTATTGATTTTAAAAGCCTTGTTACTTTAAAAATGGGAAATAATAATACAAAAAAAAAAAAAAAAAAGGCAGCAGTAATTTTTGTTGGCTTGTTAAGAATTTGAAAGATGCAATGAAATCGGATTTTGGGTTTATTTGTGCTGCCTGTTCCCAGAGGAGGAATGTGGTGCTCTGCATAACCTGGCTGCTTGCAGCAGCTGCTGCCGTCACCACTTTCTGCTCTGCTGATGGAGTTTCACATAAAGGGCCTGGGAAGCTGAGGGAACTGGTAGTGCTGGATCCCTAATGAAAAGACAAGTACTGTGCGTGAGCTGTGGATGCACAGGCTGGGCAGCTGGGGAATTTGTCAGCAGAAGTGAGCACCATGGGCACAATAGCACTGTCAACCCAATAGAAGCTGGTACAGTTGAATTTGAGGCACAGAGACATGGAAAAGGTTCTATTGAAAGTAGCTTCAAGGTCTCTGTTTAATGGACACTGTTTTGAAGGGTCTGTAAGGAGAATGGAAGCTGCCTAATTCAGTGCATTAGCTGCGGCCCAGCCATCAGCTGGACACCCCAAGGTTTCACCTTCTGCACGGTGCCAAAGAGGAGACAGCCTGTTCATAAAAGCTGAGATGAAACTAATTGTGTTTCAGCAGCTGGGATGCATTTGGACAGAGTCTATTAATTGCACTTGTACTTGAAATATTAATTAAACCCTCTTTCTTGGCAGGACTAGGCGATGGAGATTTAAGTGGTAATGAGGTTTTCTTAGCCCCCTGCCCTGTTCCCATGTTTGGGATCCTCAGGTGCAGTGCTTTGGTACCCAGCTGCTGGATTTTGGTCAAGTCACTAAACTGCTTCATGCCCATGGTCCACAGTTGTACAGCAAGAGCTAGGGCAGAGGTGGTCTTCCATGCTCTGTATCAGCCTCAGTTTTGAGACTGTTTTGGGTATCATCAGTAGATATTTCCTGTCCAGTTTCCTCTTGGTTAAGTTGGACCTCTTGGTTAAGTTGGACCTCTCTGAATGTGTGACTTTTGGACACATTATCTATCCTCAGTTGCTATGATGATAATCCCTTAATTGTTCATTTGTACGGTAATTTTAGAGTTTTTAAGGTGGCCAGATGAATTAATCTGAGGAAGATGAGAGGATAGGATGGACAAGATGGGTCCACTAGAGCAAATGAGGGAATTGAAGAAGAGCAAGTAAGTCTGTGGCAAAGTGAGAGACTTTGCTCTCTCCACCTAACACATTCACTGCCCTGGGCTGATAAGAAGCAGCTGCTTGACAGCACACTGGAGAATATATGTAGCAAATAGAAACATTTTACATTATCTTCTGTCTTGGTGATCTTCCAGTCAGGGTAGACCTGCTGACCATGGGGTGTCCTCCATGGTCATCTGTACAAGTGATTTAAAAAGTCAAGCACCGTCACAGCCATAGTCCCTGGCACTGTGTCTGCTGCTGCTGGAAGCATCCAGTTTTGTAGCCTTTGGGCTACTCTAAGGTCCTCTTTGCTTTGGTAATGACTCTGTATGGCAAGGTCCACACTGGTAGCTCCTGGTTCTCTGAAATGCCCCCTCCCAGTCAACTTAATGTGTAGTTGTATAACTCAGACCTTGGACATAGAGGGTGTGGGACAGTAAGAACAATATAAAAACCCTTGGTGATTTTTTTGGTGTTCTTTTGCTTGTAAACACCTGTAGATAACAATCTTACTCATTAATGGAGAAACTGAGCCACATGTGCTACCTGCCCTGTCAGCCCTTGCTCTCTGCAGAAAGTCTGCACTCCTGAGCTTTAAACACAGAAAATTTCTAATGAGGAAAGCAGCAAACAAACACAAGAAAACAAGAAAACAAACACAAGAAACAAAAGAAAAAGGTGATGTATTTCCCACTGCCCACTTATCAGGGACAGTGTCCAGTGCTTTCCATCACCTGTAAAGGTGGGGCACACCCTATCCTGGGAAATGGCTGTGCCATGTAACCGCCCTGCCCTCCTGCCGGTAACTCATACCCTGCAGCAATACAGCACGGAGGGATGGATAGACTTGTGCTCAACCAGTCCTGCTTTCTCCTTGCCCAACGGGTTGTTGGGCAACTTAAGGATTGCTCAACCCAATGGAAGTTTCTCCATCGGGAGCGCTAACAGCGCTTAAGTAGTTGTTAAGTGCTTTGAGATCTGTGGTAGCTAAATTAAAAGATAAGGAGAGGAGGTGGGGGAAGGGATACAGATGTCAGGAATTTAATTGGGAAACCTTTTTCATTGTATCACCTTTGTATTTATTCTGATCACACTGCTACTGTTGGCTTTCTAGAGCTAGGTCAAGACTGCCCTGAATCCAAGACCCTGAACCTTGCTGCTGCCACTGGGTTATGCTTGACATCATTACTGTGCTAACAGCGGCAGCAAGGCTGATAGAAATATTTGTGTCTTCTGGAACATAATCTCTTCGGGATGAGAAGAGGTCCTGACACTGCACTCTGCCCAGATTTAGCTACAGATAACGGAGTTTTTCCTACCGACATCTTGGGACACGGTCCTTTCGTAGCGTCCTTAACGTGCCAGCTCTTCTCCGTGGGCTTTCTTGTCCGGTGGCGGGTGGTTGGCTGCCACCGTGGGGCTCAGGATGTGCCAGCCATGTGTTGCCCAGTCAGGCAGGGCACAGCCGGTGACTTGCTCTGCGGTTGTTGCAACCTTCTCCCAGGATCTCCGGCTGAGCTCAGCTCTGCATGTATGCACATGCAGGGGAGCATCGCGAGAGCCGGCAGTCCTTCCTCCTCCTCCCTGGTGCCGGAGCTAGCTGACGAGCCGGCATCAAAGCAAAATTTCCCACTGGTGTCTCTTTTCTCGGAGGCTGCCTGTCTCCGTCGCTGGCTTTCAGTGGTGTTGAAGCCTGCCTGGGAATGGGCGCCACTCCCACATAGCTCCTGGGTCGACTCTCATTAGGAAGGGCGTATTCCTTGGAGAGGGTGAGCTGTGCTTCTCCTTTCGTTTCTCGGTGTAGGAGCTGGTGTAGGAGCTGGGCTGCAAAGCCAGGACACAGAGCTGTGTTTCTTCCCCAGGGCGTGTTCTCACTGGTGCTTGCTGTGGCTGGCAGCCCTGTCAGCCATGGCATGGTGATTAATGCTGGCACGGTGGCAGTGCCTGGATGGCCAAGCCCTTCCTGTGTGTACTGGGCTGTTCTGCTGGACCCTGGGCAGGTGCCTCATCAGAGCCATGGCCTGGTTTGGGGTGGGGATCTCATCCCTTGCATGAGTTTGCCCATGTACTCTGTGGTGGTGAAAGGCATCTTCAGGGAAAATGTCATAGTCCAGTTGTGGTGCTGCTGTTCCCAGGGTTCTTCCAGAGCTGGTGGCCCTGGTGTAGCCCAAAAACCCCAAACTGGGTACTTTGCTAGTGCAAGAAGGATATCAATGTGTGCCAGAGACAAGGAGTGAATTGTTGTGCCCTCTCCAAACCAAGTGAAGAGATCTGGACTTCAGAATCTCCCCAGACGTGGTTCCCGTCTTGTTGCTACTCAGCATTACCGGGGTTACTAGGTAAAACACCGTGATCTTCTTGTCCCCACATCTTCCCGCTGACTGTGTCATCATCATTTATACTTCAGCTCCATCACGATGCAGCGACTGATGCAGTTTGGGTGCTCATTCATCTCCTTGGAGGAGGAGGAGGAGGATGGGAAGGAACAGTTTGCCCAGAGAGGTGGTAGTTGCACTGTCTCTGGAAATATTAATGGTCAGGTGGGACTGGGCTCTGAGCAACCTGATCAAATTGATGTCCCTGCACATTTGAGGGGTTTGGAGTAGATGGTCTTTAAAGGTCTCTCACAACCCCAATGATGTGATGAGGGTAATCCCCAGCCTGGCTAACCCAGAGGGGCAAGTGGGGTGCAGGGCATCCCCCTGACCTTGTTGCAGAGCTGCAGGAGTGGAGGACACAGGCTGACCCATCAACAGTGGGATAGTTGCATGCATTGAGGGGAGGTCTGAGCACTCGCATTACTCAGTTACAAAATCCTCCCTAAATGGGTGTCTCAGGACCTTTTTAAAGGCTCTTACTAAATAATACAAACCCTTACCTGTGCTTGCTCTTCAACAGCGGGATATGTCAGTCTGAAAGCAGGCTGGAGAGGCAAAACAAGTTTTGGGTTTTTTTAATCTTCCCACAAGACATGCCTTTCTGAGCTCTGAAGGACATATTTGCATTTTTTGGGACATAGTGTGAATACTTTCAGCAAATACTAAAATAAATATACATATCCATCCCACGTGAGTATATACAAGGCAGTAGAAGCTAACTGCACTTGAAGGGCTCCGCGTCTTGTTACTCCTGCATAGCTTGTTGCTCAGGGAGCGTGGTGAAGTTGTCATGTCCTTTGACAGTGTTTCAGCTCATACCTGTATTGTCCCTGGTGTATACCAAGCTTCAGCCGTGGGCTTCTCTCTTCAGCACCTAGTCAGAAACAGCTTGCCGTGGGTTTGCAGTCGATGTTTCTAGCTGGTTCCTCTGGTGCTGCAGGATCGCACAGTAAGCCAGTCAGCTGAGTAATGGGATCACTTCACCAAATTCAGTCCAGTTTTTTTGATAGCACATGTAAATACACCTGGTCACTAAAAAACTAAAAGCCCGAGGTGACATTTGGTGGTTCATTCCTTCGGCAGCTGAGCAGTGTTACTGTAATATCTGGCTGTCCTTCTGCGCTGCTACACCCGGAACCAATCTCAGGCTGCCGACAACAGAGGATGTTGCTGAACACATTCGCAACAGGGAACCCGTCCAGCTGACATTTTTTCTCTCCCCTGGGTTGTTATTCTGTAGATTCGATTCCTTAATCCAGTTCACAGTCTCACATGGCATACTGGCATGCACTGGCATGGCTGAGAGGGAGGAACTAATGGAAACAATATCATGGGTTGGTCCCCGTGCCAGAAAGCTTGTGGGGGAGAGTCATTGGCCTAATCACATCGAAACCTTGGGAGTTGCAGCTGAACTGGGAACCTCCTTGGGCTTTGTGCCTGCCCTACTTTCCAGGGCAGTTTGGCTGATGATGATAAATGGGAAAGTCTCAGCACCCAGTTCCCTGCACACACAGGTTGTTCTTTTGTGCTCTTGCCTTTAGAGTTAACAGCACAAAATAGTAGAGGTTGGGAGAGTGTTCGATAATTCTTTTCACATTCTCATCTTTTTCTGTATTTGCTTCCCATCCTGATACTCTTCATTAGCGTTGATTCTGAGCAAGGCCACCCCTGGTAGATGTGAGGTTGGGAGGAGCTGGGCTGAGTGCCTGACTCGGGGCTGGTTGCCACACTTAAGTTTTTCGTCCTGCTTGCCCCTAATGAACCAAGATCCCCCTCCAGGAGCCATGTTTCTGTTTGGTTTATGTAGAGCTGGGTTTTGAACCTTCTGACTATTCTCAGCAGTGGGTTGCTTGCCAGCATCCTTGCTGCAGTGTAAAGATGGAACCATTGATGTCTATGCTCATTGCAGGGGCCTTGAACTACAGGAATTTTAAAGGGCTCCTTCAACCCAAACCATTCTGTGATTCTATGATCCCTGGTTCTGTGGTCCAGCAGATGAATATTTCTAACTAGCCTGAGGGAACCCCTTTTGGAGAAGGGGAGACCAGGCACATCCTTCCTCTCTGCAGCCTTCTTCCAGCATGTAGCATTCTTGAGATGCACTATTTCCCTGGCCCAGTGTGCGGTAACACCAAACCCTCTCTTTCCTTTGATCCAGGGCTTTTAACAGAGCAGCATGATGCTCCTGTGCTAGCCAAACAGCTTTGATTCTGCCGTGCAATGTGGTGTGCATGTGTCCAGGTTGACAGGGGCTGTAAACACCCATTTCCTTGCAGAAGTTCAGAGTAAATGAAACCAAAGCTCACAGTTGCAGTTTGGTTTATTTATTTTTCCTAATGGTTCATATGTTTTTAGCACTTATTACTGGATGCAAGGGGATGCTGCATCAGTGTGTACCTCCAGTGTCCTTTGATAGCTCACAGATCTCACATGCAAGAGAGGATGCTAACAACAGCTAGGTCCTCAAAAGGTGTTTTCCTGTAAATCCTGGAGAAAAATCGCACTAACAGGAGGTGAATGGCTGCAGACTTGTGGCCAGAGGAAGATGGATGGTTTTGAGCAGGGGTGTTGTGACCTGAAACTTAAGCCTGTGGTTGGGTCACTGCCCTTCTTTCAAGTTGTTTTCACTGGGCTGGAAGCTTTCTTGTTATGCATTGAGTTGCATCCAGGGAGGATCTGAAAGGTCGCTTAACCCTTTGTCTCACAGTGAAAGCGGAAAGAAATGATAATACAATAAATCCAAAGCAATCCAACCATCCTCCAAAAAAAAAGACACTGAAAGCTGAAAGAGCCCACAAAGGAGGATGCTGGGTTTATATTGCTTGTTCAGCAAAGAGCCTGCATCTGGGTTGAGGTTGCAGCAAAGACTTATACAGAAATTCAGTGCCATTTGGGATGTAACACAGGTAATAGGGTTTTTTTTCCCTCTTCTCTCTCCTCTCTTCATCTTTGCTCTAATGCGTTTGACTGAATTACAGTGCAAATCCATGGCTGTATAAATACCAAGTGGGGAAGAAAGAAATGCAGCAGAAACCACAGGCATTGTTTCAGTGGTTCTTTGATGTATTTCACCCATGAATATAAACTGTTAGCCTTGTGGGATGGTTTTGGGCTAGAAGGGGCTTGAGACTGGTTTTTTGGGTGCCTTATAAAAACACTTGACATACATCTCACTTCCCATCCTTTCTCTCTTGATGTGTGTGCCTTGCAGAAAAGGTGCTTGTACTCAAGGCTCCCAAGATTAAACCCCTTTTACTGCACAAATAGTGCTTGGAATCAACAATTCGTTCATATGTTGAATGCCATGAAGGATGTAAGTCCAGGTTCTGGCACAGCCGGATCCATGTTCTATGCTAGCATCTAAGCTTTAACCAGGCTTGTCAGGAAACACTTGTTCCTCAGGGCAGATCCTACAGCTTAGGTTGGAGTCAGGAGTGGGACCATGCTGGCAGTGGTGGGTCTGCAGTGATGAAGGAAAGGACGGGGGGATTTGGCAGCTGGGCTTGTTTGTTTGTTTGGGATTGCAGGGGGAGGACTAGTCTGTGATGCTTGGCAATAAATTTGGCCTGATACTTAAGTACCAGTTCCCAGGAAATTGCCATCAGAGTAATTAGTGTGTGCTGACTTATTTGTACAGTGATAACAGCAGGAAAGTATTGAAGCAGGAAAAACAAACACATTATTCATTTGAACCTTCAATCCACAGCCTTTACCTGACAGTTCACTCTTCGCAATACACAGGTCTATTTTTAGGCTTCCAAGTCAGGCGAGGTTTTTTTTTCATTTTTGTTTTGCATTTTGGTCTTTATTTTGCTGACATAAATTGGAAATGAATCTGTGCTTAGAGATAAACAAACCCAATTTTAAAATAAACCTTTTGAATACCAAAGACTCTTTGGAAGTGCTGAAGCTTCAGTACAAGGCTCTTGAAACTTGTGCCCTTGGAAATGGGGTGAGGGTGCTGCAGATGGCAGCTAGGGTAGGCAAGAGGAGCACTGTGCAGATGCAGCTCTGGGTAGTGGAATGTGATCCCTGTTTCTATCGGATGTATTTGGTGTGAGCATCTTCTTTAGCCCATGTTTCCCTGCTTGGTGGTGAGTGCTGCTTAGCCAGCCAGGTTAGAATTGTCCTTTGAGAGGTGAGAACTGAGGAGCAGATTTAGTAACTTGGGTAATAATTACTGTTAACGAGATTGGGAGAGTGGCACAGGGTCACAGAAGTTTGTGGTTGTGAGGCATCTGAGGCGGATATTTGGGGAAGGGCAGCCTTATATGTGTGAGTATATGGAATAGCTGGTAAGAGAGCAGGAGATGTTTGGGGGTGGGGGGAAATGGGTGTGGAGAAATGTGTGGATTCACCTTGGAATGGAAACAATGGGAATGAAAGTGTTTGCTCTGCCTTTCCTTTCCTCCCCTCTTCTGCTTACCAGCCACACGCAGAAGCAATTCCCTGCCAGGCACTTGTGCTAAATCCTTTGAAAGCTTCTCTTCTCCTTTGGTGATTATAAATACGGAAAAAAGGGTGGAGGTAGAAGACAGGCTGTCTGCTGGGGAAGAGAGCTGAGAAGCCCCAGGGTTTCTCCTGGAGATGGATTTTGTGAACAGCTGAGGAAATCAGGCAAAACACCTCCCGAAGCCAGCAGCTATATCACAGGCACCCCTGGCCGCAAATGCAGTGCAGATAAATCAGAGTTAAAGTGCCTTTTTTAAATACCAAAGGCTTTGAAGTATTTGAGCCAGCCATCAAAAAAGTGACTTACCATCTCCATATCTTGAGCTCTTTGCATGGAGCCTGCATGCCTCCCTGCAAGGTGGGGCTTAGGCAAACACTAGCAGTAGTGCTCAAATCAAAGGTAGGAGTGAAACTTGTGACCTGCCTTATTCAAGATTCAGACTGGGTGACCCAATGATCCTAAAGTCTTTGGGAGTGATTGCTATGCTTTGCAGCCCCAAAAGTTTATCCCCATCCCTGGTTCCTCCTGTATTTTCCAGCTACCAAGTGCAGGTTTAGGGTTGGTGGAGGCTGGATTTTGACTGCAGCCTCCAGATTTCCTGGGAAGCAATAACAGCTCCTTGATTTTTGTGCCAGAAGTTAGTTACCCTTTTAATCCTATGGCTGTCACAGTGAGCCCTCCACATTTTAAGCCTTAAAGAAAGAAGAGGCAGGAGTGAGGGAAGGATTGCAAATGCACAACCGTGAACCAGTACAATGATGATGGAAACTTTCAACAAAACAGGCAGGAGCTGATGTTTGCAGGGAGGGCTTTCCAGCTCCTCGAGAGAGAATGCAGTCAGGGACTATGTCCTGGGATATGCTTTTGAGGCTTAGAGGAGCCCAGCAGATGTGAAAATCCTGGAATTAAAAAGCACAAAGGGAACCTACAAACATAATTATGATAAACATCAATGTGTGGTTACAGAGTGTCAGAACTGAGAGCTTTATTCCTTTGGCTCAAGTGCTTGTAGTCAGGAAAGTTTTGTGTGCCTTTTGTAGAGCCACAGACTGGCCCAGACTGGAAGCCATCGTCTGGTTCAGTCTTTTGTGGGAAAGGGAGCCAAGGTGATTGTAGCAACCTTGTCCAATTGTATCTTGAAGACCTCCAGTGATGGTGGAGTCTGCAGTGATGGAGACCACCATCTCCCTGGGAAGATTATTCCAGTGAGTGATTGTTTTCACTGTAAAATGCTTCTTTCTTACATTATGCTTTGTTTCTGCCCTGTGAGTGTAATTTTTTTTACTCGCTTTTGTCTGGATATGATTTTTCCTGTTTTTTTAGCTGGGAAAAAAACATCAGAGTAGGTTTTTTAGTTTAACAGCATTTTATTTTGTTGCTTGTGGTGTGGATCTGGCACTTTTGCTGCTCTTCAGAATCCACCTCTGGGTAGTGATGGGATGCAAAGGACCTTTGGATGGGGCAGAGATGTCTGGGGCTGGACAGGTCTGACCACTGATAATGGGGCATCTTGTTCTTTGCACGACCAGTAATTTGGCCTTTTGTTTTTTGTACCTCATTGATTTCTAGGCTTTAAGGTCATCATGCTTGTTTAGTCTGACCTGCTGTATAACAGAGATTCCTTGAATTCATTTCCACTCTGCAGTCAGCAGTTGTGAATGGAGCCAAGCATACATTTTTGGGGGAGCAAGAGAAGCAAGGTGGAAGCATCTTATCTTATTTTCAAAATTGCCAGTGCTGGATCCTTGATCACGCCAATTGGAGGATTTCTCTTTGTTGTTTACCTGCAGTGTTGAAAAATGGTATCGTTGTTTCTGATTTGTTTTCTGTTGAGCTTCAACTTTCAACCTTTGGTCTTGTTATGCCTTTGTCTGGCAGGCTGAGAGCACTCTTCTGACAGGTACCTACAGGCTGCGAGGTGCCTTTTAACTTTCTCTTTGATTGACTTCCTTGAGCTCCTTGCTACAAGCCTGGGTTTGTTCTTGTGGTTGTCCTCTGAACTCACTCCAGTTTTTCCAGCAGTATTCTTGAAGTGTGGGCACAAGTATGAAACCTCACACTCCCATCAGCTGTGCCAGCCCAAGGCCCGAAGATAACAGGGCCTGTGCTGGTACGTGACATCCCTCGTTTGTGGAGCCAAGCACCATGGACCTGCCTTGCGAGCTCACGTTGGGCTAATTATGCCTCTTACCTCAGCCAGTCCTGTAGGTCTTGTATGTTTAAAAAGTTTCCATGCACCCATTTCTTTAATATGTCAAACGTCTCTTTAATCTTTTTGATTTTTTTTTTTTGGTTTGTATTCTGAAAGGAGTTTTAGTCCAGCCTTTCTCCCTGTACCAGCCACATGTCAAAAATCTTTACAAAACTGAGAGCTGCTAGGAATGTGTTTTACAGAGCTGGGGGAAGGAAAGTAGTTCACAAGAGGGAAATACACTGAGATGTATCTCCAGTGCATGATGAGACAGGACAGATGCATACCACTGGCTCCAAAGTCCTGCAGGCTTTTTTGACATCTTCAGGTCTCGATGCAGTGTTTTCTCCCATGAAGATGGTTAACCTGCAAGCCCTGTGCCAGTCAAACCTGTCATTGCTGGCTATGGAGCGTAGCACCAAGCTTCTTACCTGGGGGTTGTGGACTGGCTGCTCCCATTGGGAGTTTGGGTCAGTGCTGGTGAATTTCTAGATACTAGAAACAGAGAGTTAAATGTATTTTCAACTGAGGTGTTTTTATTATTGGTTCTATGTTGTTTCTTATGTATAATGATTCAGAGAAAACAGAGGTGTTGATCTAATGGGGAACATTAGAAAGCTTTTTGGTAATAACATCCAGATGTTTCCTTAGCACATCTGCTTAAGCCACTGTTGAAGTCAATGCCTTCAGCAGTGCTGCGGGTGTGTTTTACTGCCTGCTTGCTGTGTGTGATGCTAATTTATGAGTAATGCAGAAATGGAGGAGGGGGAAGTTTAGCAGCAGAAGCGAGGACAACCAGCTGCCAAGGAAGCGTGGGAAAGGAAGACAATCCAGACTATAACCCAAATTATTCTTGCTTTTACCATTCATGTAGGGTGTTTGGAAGTAGTCTTGCATGTAATTGTAAGTACTGTGCCCCAGGTTTGCCTGGTTACAGGTCACTGTGTACCTGTGCTATTGCAACTCAGCCATGTGGGCAAGACATCTGTCTGTCTGAACATTGACTTCAGCTGAGAGCAGGGCAAGCTCTCCTTGTGCAGTGACCGATGTGTGAAAATATACTCCTGCCTTTTCCCTCATTAGTGGGAAGCTGTTTCTCTCCCTGGTTGTATCAGTTTAGCACTTCAACACTGCCTTGCTAATCCCTGTGCCAGGGTTGTCAGCATGCGGTGTTCCTCCAGGGAGGGTCAGCTTTGGGACAGCTCAGCTTCCTCGTGCCGGGGCTTTGGGCAGCCAGGATGCTGCTGGGAGCTGTGCTTTTGATGTCACTGTGTCAGCATTGTGCCCCGCCCAAGGGAATATTTCCAGCAGCCTGAGGATAACGTTCCATAATTCCCAGTGCCCTTACCCATGCAGTCTTTCTAGGCTGCACACTCCAAGCCCTAGGTCACAGCCCTTCCGATATAGACTCAGACCTGGTGAGCACTACAGCTCTTTACACCACTGCTGCTCTTCCTCCCTCTTCCTCAATGGCTTCTGCTGGTGGCTGATTTTCAGTGTCACAGAGGGCATGTCTTCAGAGCAGACCAGTTTGTGGTGCTCACTGCAATGTACTGGTGTGGACGCCTGGTCTTGAAAGGTGATGGAAGCCACAAGGTCTTTGAAGAAGAAAAGAATCTCATCTCCTTCTATGAAGGGTAGTGTGTCACCTCCCTCCAGGGATGGCGGGGTGACGTTGGAGGCTGTGCAGGTTAAAATGGGGGAAGAAGGTGGAAACGTGTGGTTGGGGTGTGGCAGAGCCCTCCTGTGAGGAGGAGATGTTGGTGTGGTAGGTGCTTGTGAGATGAATGGCCCAAAGGCATAGATCTGATCCTATTCCTACCTCTTCTTCTCTAATGAGTGACGCAGCACCATGAGCTGGCCAAGAATGGGCCATCAAGTGCTCTTGGTTACGTGTCAGAGAGCGGCCCAGCTGGGTGTTTCACAGGATGGAGGTGGACATTGTGCAGCCCCAGAGGAAGCCTGCAGCACTTTGGTTTGTGTGTGGTCCTTCCAAGTAAAGACCCTGAAACCGCACTGCAGGTCTTGAAGCCGGAGAGGCAGCATGGCTTGTAAATAAGTGTTTGTCATGTGAACACAGAAAGCAGCAAGAGATGGTCAGAGAGACACGTTCCTGGAGCTGTGGATGGCATTACCACCCTCATGGCTAGGGACGCATCTTGTTTCCAGTTGCCATCTTCTTAGCTGTACCTCCCATGCTCCCAGAGCGTGCCAGAGCTATTTGCTTCCAGCACACCAGCTATGATCTTGGTTCTTCTGTCAATGAACCATGCTGCTTGGCTTCCCTAGCAAAGGTGTGTTGAGCGTCAGTGGCTTTGTACCTCCTGTGCCACATCCTGCACCCAAGGAAGAGGTTTCTTCAGCAGCATAGACCAGCTTTTCTGCTTCATATAGGATGTTATCATAGAAAGGCCTGGGCTGGAGGAGACTGTAGAGATCATCTATTCCAACCCCTCTGCCATGGGCAGGGGCCCCACTTCACTGTTGGTCTCTGTAACTAGGAATATTAAATCTGGATAGGATCAAGCTTCTATTGATACAAGAGAGCTCTTCTTTTTATGAGGCTAAATTACAAGTTTTTCTCAGCTGCCTTCTAATCCTGAGCTAGTTTCTATGTCACTGGCCCAGCCTGGAAGTCCTTCTCACTTGCTGGTTTGGAGTTAGTTTGCAGGTCCTCCCTAATGGGATAGGGCTTCTGTCCTCTGCTTCTGTAGCTCTTCCCAGCCAAAGAAACCTTGTAGACATCTCCATGGTGTTTATTTTACATATCTTCCAAATGTCCCCTGAACACAGATGAAGACTGCTGCTTTCATTTCTCAGACCATTACTGTCTGGCCAGTGCCTGGTGGAGGAGCTCCTGGACATCATGAAAGTCCTTAGATAAAGTACCTAAATGCTGTCTGTGTTTCTGTTTCTCTCTGCACATAAAAAAACGGCTATTTTTGATAAAAGTTAGAATTTAATCTAGATATGATTTTTGGAGTTGTTCTGCCTCCTGAGTGGAGCGGTATGTTATACCCAGCAGAGCAATGTCTGCATTAGTATTAATCTACACACAGTGTAGTCATTTTGCTGGTTTGTGAGAGTCTGTAGTTGAATACTTACATTGTCTTAGGGTAGAATTTGCATGTAAAGCTAACTATATTGTGTTGTGTATTAAAATCCACTTAATTTGATTAAAGTAGCTCAGTGTTTCCTTTGTTAGCATTTGAGCTGACTGTTACTTTGTCACTAATCTAGTGCTGTGTTGCAGTTGAATGCACCCTCCTCAGGAGACAGCTTCAGTAAATCCTCCTTTTTGGGAAAAGTATAGTAAAAATTTGGAGAGGGTTGGCTACTGACAGTACATCTAAACTTTCTTGACTCTGTCTTCATTTTGGTTTGTATTTGAAAGAAGTCTTTGTTTCTAATGGAAGTTACAATACAAAATGTAGAGGTTTGTGACTCCAAAGGGAAATTTTTCAACTGTTGAAACAAAATGCTTCAAGTCAAAATGAGTTTCAATTCAGCAACCTTCAAAATTTCAAGATTTTTATATTTCTTTCCATTTATTCAGAATGGTAGAAAAAAAAATCAAAATCTTTAAATCCCACAAGGATTTTTCAGCTTTCTTTGACATCTCTTATTCATCTCTGTTTGAGCAGTACCTTCCATTGGCTGAATCTTGAGGCAGCAACAAGATGTTCTTCTGTCAGTACTGCAAGGTAGGGGTGTCCTTTGAAGGGTGAACCAGACATCACTCTCTTGATACTAATAGAAATCATGTATAAAACCTGAAGGTTTGTCAATCTGTCCCGATCCAGATATTAAAACTGTGTTTTCTTTATAGGTGTATCTACTGTTTGGATGACGAAAGTTGATGAGCTGCAATTTGGCTTGGATTACAGTATTTCAGAAGACTTTCTGAACTTGCCAGGCAGCTCTCCCCCTAGACTTTGGGGACAGAGGACCTTCAATTTATATTTCCAGTGTCACACAAGGAGAAAGAATGGAGGTGGCTGCTTTGCACAGGTAATGAAAATGAATGCTGTGTTGCTCTTGGAAGGAGTGCTTGAAAGAAGGAAAGCCTGGCATATAGATCTTGGTTTAGAGACAGATTTTGCCTGGGAAGAGTGTGCCAAAGGGAAGATACAAAGAAGAAGAGGTGATGCTACAAGCCAGCTTCCTGACCTCCAGAGTGGGACTGAAGCTTTGTAGCAAGGTGAAAAATAAAAACAAAAAACAAGCGCAAAACATTTTCTTTCCTTCGTACCTCACTGAAATATCCATCAGGCAAGGAGTGAATATTGAGTCCATGCATTGAGTAGTTTCTCCTACTGCCCCCAGTCTCTGTCCTGTTCCCCTGGCCACTTCCTGTGTCCTGCATCACCCATGCCTTGAGCAGGCTTCATGTAAAAATCATCAGCAAATCTCGACTGCCTTAGTTGTCCACATATCTAAGACTTAATTTTTCAAGCATCTTTGCTCACACAGCGCCACACACCCCCACCCCCACCGCCACACACAAATCGTGTTGTTTCTGGAGGATGCCTGAGGAACTCGCTGCTCTGTTGTTGGCGGTGAGGATGACAATTCCCTCACACTGTTTGCACTACACTCTGCAGCTTCAGAGCAGGACAGTGATGTGTTTTCCAAACTGATGAGATAGAGAGCTGAAATGTATGGGCTTATTAGATTGCTTTGTCCAAAGCCACAAAAGGAGAAAGGCAGAAAATAGAGAAAAATTACCTGTTTTCAATATACTACTTGCAGAGAACTGAAAAAAACATTGGTTGTGGAAAAGAAAGTTGAAGCTTGATTTAGTTTTTAGCTTCTTTCCTGCTGCAGATGTTTTTCCTCATATACATGCATGGCTCCTCCCATGCTGGACCCTGAGCTCGGGAGTGCTGGAAGCATTGTTTGGAGGAGAAGCCTAGCCAGGATCACAAAGGGGTGTCAGGCTTGGCCTGTTCTAGTGATACAGCTCCATGGGCACAGGGGACATATGGCTTTCCTCTGCTTCACTTTGTGCTCTCCGTGCACTCTGAAGGCTGTGCAGTGAGAGTGGAAAGGGTTCATCAGACTCTTTGTCTGAGTATGTGTGGTTTGTGTCATGTTGCCATGAAGGCCGTGCCGGTGTGTTCATGGGGACCTGTATTGTCACGGCAATATTCCCTAATAAATTTGGCTATGATGAAAAATGCTGAACTGGACTGCACTGAGGTGAAACTCCCCCTTTTCTTCAGATCAGAGATTTCCTGGCTGTCCCTCACCCTCATGTCTCAGCACTGAGCTGGGAGGACCATCACTTTGTATTAGTTTTTAACCTCTGTGACTCATTCAGTTGTTGGTTTAACTGCTGATTTTTCCAGTGAGAATGCCGGTGACATGGTAGATATGGTGATGGGAAGATACCACTGTCTAGGAAGCAACAATGATTTCACATCTATGAAGAGACTATCTATGACTAAGTGTGTAGCTGCTACCTTTCTGAAGCAGATTTGAATCAGAGAGAGGAAGGATTCTTTCAAAGTCTGTGACTGGCCCAGTTCCTTGGAAGAACCAAATTTAAGAATTTGTTCATTAAGCCTAAGTTTCTGTTTCAGAGTGGATGTTTAGATGTTAATCTTGCATTTGAAATTCCCCCATTTAAAGATGAGGTGGAAAATGTGTGATACACATTGAACAGCAAGCTACACTGTTAAAGATGAAAGGGAGTAGAAGTGGCTGTACAGAGCAAGTTAGATGTACAACAAGACTAGATGTACAACCATCTAGTCTGGTATCTCCCTTGGTGATAGCTAAGAGAGGAAAGAGTGTAAGAAAGAGTGCTTTAGGAATGAGCTTTCCTCAGCAGATCCTTGCAGAATCCAGTGGTTAAATGTGCTAAGCGTTTCTTGGGGGTGTCCTTTATGTCTGTTTGTCCCCATGGATCAGATCCTCCTGTCGTGCTCAGGTTACGAAGCTCAGTACTCTGAGCAACCCAAGCCACCCAGTTTCTGGCCCAGTATTGTGTTTGTATGGATTAGCCAAGGTCACCTAAATCAGAGGTGCTAAGTTGGATTCGGCCAGGGGATGTCACAGCACCTGGTGGGCTGATGTCCGTTCTAATGACCAGGAGATTGGAGTTCACCCTCAGTCCTGTGCAGTGTAAGTCTGTCATTTAACCCCTCCACTTCTTCCCCTTTGAAGCATCTACTGGCACTTCACAGAGAGCACCAGTCATATCTGTGGGTGTGAATTCCTGTGTAACAAGTAGGATTTAATGAGAAGAACAGACCTTAGAAAATCCCGTTCAGCTCAGTCTTCAATTAGTCATGTAGGACTGTTTACTTCTTGGTGGTTTGATGCTTAAAGGAGAGAGATACAACCCCTTGTATCTCATAGGAGCCTCTTCCAGGTCTCCAAAGAAGAATAGAGTGTAATTTGGCACTTATTATTTCATTGCATCAGCTTTTCTGGGTCTGGGACTGCTCTTAGCACAAGCAAATAAATTACACATCTCATTTTGCTGCATGCACTGCAGCCAGCCATATGTTTGAGGCTGATAGAGATTCTTATCTCATGGGCTAAAATTACTGAATGGAGGATGACATTTCTTATCAAGGGCTTTGCTGAATCAGAGAGTGGCCCTGGCACCCAGCTCTGAGACACCGGTCTTCTTTGTCCAGCCTCCCAGCCCAGCAATAAATGGATTTGTGTCTGTAGGTCAGAGGTGCTTGTGTCAAGGTTTTGTTGCAGATAGAGGCTCTGAGGATTTTCCATGTGCCTGGGAGGATGTGGGATTGAGGAGGGGAAGCAAGACTGTTCATGTGACTAAAACAGGGCATCATAGGGCTGTGCAAATATATCTTCACTTAGAAGTCCTTGTGTGCACAGCTGATAACTTCAAGTTTCACGTTTAGGGACTCCTTTCTCCCACTGGACAAAGGTTTTGCTTTCAGTTCCGTGCTGTGAAAAGCCATCCCTTCCTACTGACAGCAACAGCTTTTCTCCAGACTTAGAGCTTGCATATCTCAGTCCTACCACCTCTTTAAAGACAGGTTATTTTCCTTCCTCTCTTTCCATTTCTGTCTTTGGAGGTTACCTGGTAGCCACTGATGAGTCAAGGGGTTGTCTGGTTGTTTATCAGGTAGGAGGGAGACAGAGAAGCTTCTCCCACCAAGCCCAAGCACCTTCTTTTTATCTTGTCTTTGCCTCTTAGGGCAGAACTGACAGCATGTTCAGCTTCTGCAACGCATCTGGGCAAAGCTCTTGATGGAGAGTGGAGGGACTCTCTACTGGCCTTGGTGAACTCCCCTAACTGAGCACTGTCCACAAAGGCAAGTTTGTTCCTAGGAGTCCTCCTGGGCATGAAGCAAGACTAGTTACCCACCCAGCCGCCCAAGCATGGTCAAACTTCCTGTAAGAGGTTCCTAAGAAAGGCATCTTGGAATTGGCATGTTTTTTTCCTCACAGGAGGGTGTCTTCCACAGGATGGTACTCTTGTAGTGTTGTACTAAGGGCAGGGTCATCTTCTTAGATCAAAATAAATCTGGTAAAATGCTGTCTTTGACAGAGAGAGGCTTAATGTGCAACATCAATTTCTTCTGCTAAGTGGTCTCAAATGAGTTTTTCAGTTTTTCTGTGACTGTGGCAAGGTACTTCACTTCCCCTTTAATTACAAGTATCTTCAAGCTGGTCTGTGGCAGCCATGTAATGCACAGCAAGAGGTCAAGTCCCAGGTGTCCAGCAGAAGCCATTCTTTAGGTCAGTATAAGAGTGGTAACTGTGCCCAGAAAGGTGAGGACGTTGTGGCTGAAGGTCCTACTATTTGCACCTTTCCTGGCTCAATCCTGGCATGCTCTTGGAAGCATGGGACACATCTTTGAGCAATGCTGCCCAGGGAAGACCACTGTATTTCAGAGCCAAACCACCAGCACTGCTTTCTTCAGTGCCCCATGAGATGCCCAGAGATAACAGCTCTCTGTGGTGTGGCAGTGGGCCAAGGCTGTGTTCTGAGTGACTCTTTGGGGAGGCTCCTCTGCCATCTGCACCAGCCATCAAGAAGTGCTGAGGCTGATGAGTGCAGCATCCCCAGCATGCCCTATCTCCAAGGTAGGGTGGCAGGGATCAGAGAGCAGGACAGTGCCACCCTTCTCATGGATGGCACCTCTGGGGATGTGCAGCCATCTTCCTCCTCTTGAAACAGCATTCACAGCCTGATTTTCAGGTTTTTCTATGTCCTTCCTCCTGTGTTCTGATGGTGCAGCCCAGCATCCATCATAGCTTGCACCATGGGGGTCCCAGGCACCTGCAGGTGCTGTCACCTGTGGGCTGGGTCCTTCTTCCTTCAGACCTTTTCTCGTCACCATTTTCCCCCTGAATCATGCTGAGTCACCCTGACTTCAGTGGAGCAACCTCAGGCCTGCCCATCAGTCTCTGGCCCTGCACCAGCAGTTGAGCAACCACTGCCCTGAGGTCATGCTGGGATGGAGGTCTCCAGGGCAGTGTATGACCAGCTGGCCCTTGGGCTTTGCTCCCCAGCAGTGTCTGCATGCCATCGCACCACTGTCATGCTTTTCCCCATTACCTGGCTCCTGCTGAGGTGGTTGTTTATTGCCTGTTTGCCGTGGATGCAGTGCTCTCCTGTCCCATGGGAATAAGTGATTGCTTCAGTGGGGGATTGGGGAGGTGCTGTGTTTGGAGCTAGTGACCATCTGAGGTGACCAGCTGGTAACTCCCAGTTGTCAGCCTGGCCTGTCCAGCTGCATGCTTGCTTTTAATACAATTGCAGGATCATGTTTGGTTTATTAGAAGAAAGAGCAGAGGGGTTTTCCTCCAGCTGCCGAGTGCCTGCACTGTCTGACCATTGTTTCAGGCATCATGTCTGGCTGTGACTTCTGGATTGTTGCAGATACCCTCGATGAGTTGGACTCTGGCAGCATACCCACGGAGTTCACCCCAGGTGCCCGTGGGGTGCACCCTGTATGTGCACAGCATGCACCCTACACACTCACAATAAGCATGCTGCACACCTAGGACATGCTGCCCATGCACCCATGGCATCATGGCACGTACCCCGCACACCCAGCACACCCAATTCCATGCACACTGCAAGCTTGCCGAGATTACATGCTGAATGGCAATGCTTGAGGTGATGAGAGCTCACATCTTTGCTTTCAGTTCCCAGACTGAGTTTGCAGTTGGAAAAAAAAAAGCAAAACTTGTCATTTTATTTGTCAGCTGAGGTAATTTTTTTTCTAGAAGCTGCTAAGGCACAGTCAACCTGGAACCCGCAGGGCTCTTACTAGAAACCATTATCTGGGTTAGACTGACACACATGATGGGAAGGTTGAAGTGGCTCTGACATATGGCTGGAACATTGTTAGTGTCCAGTGTTGGTCCTGCTCTGGTGCAGCCATGGGTGTTGTAGGGGCCTGTGGAGCAGCTACAGCCCTCTTGTTGGGGCTGCAGTTGATGGTTACTGTCAGATGTCCCACGTGTAGCTCTGGGAGTATGGGAATGGGAACTTAACAGGCTGAACTTCCAAGTATTCCCAGATACTCATATCCATAAATCTGTTCGTCATAGATGCTGCCAGCCAGGTATGAGTTGTAGAGTATAGAAGAGCCTCCAAAACTTCTGCTCCATGCTCAGGGCTTCCCAGTACCAGCATAGGCTTGTGCGAGCAGAGCAGGACACGCCAGCAGAAATGCATTACACATGGAGGAAAAGCAGACTGGCTTGGTCCCTACCGTTTTGAGCAAGCCACAATACATCTTTTAGAAGAAGAGTCTTCAGTAAAAGCACCTGGGAACCTCTCCTTTCTGACTTTGGTGTCTTGAAAACAGAGCCTGTTTTCAGAGGTGCTGTGTGCAGGCCCTGTGTCTTGCACCTTGTGCTTGCTCAAGCAAACCCTCAGTGCCAGCTTTTCCCCATCCCCAGTTTCTGTCCTTTTGTTTTGTACTTGATTATCTTCATATCTGATTTGTTACAGTAATAAGCAGCTAGTTTAGGGCATTTCCATCTAGCTTTAATTAGGATTCTGCATGCCTTTCTATTCCAATGAAAAAAAAGGGGTTCCTCTTGATTGCTTTCGAGTATGGGAGCATGCAGCCGGGTGCCCTTGACTTCGGCAGTATTTAAGAGCACGTGTAAGTGCTTTCCTGATCTGAACCAAAACTGCAGTAAATCTTGACGACTCTCAGCAGGAGTCTTTCATCTGCATGAAGCTCTGTAAGTGAAGGAAGTGTTGGCAATTCTTGGAGCCAACAGAAATAATGTGTAAATCCTGGCAAAGAGGTGAATTACCGAGGAGTTCAAAGCATGACACGCTCCTTTATGTACTCTATCACAGTTGTCAGGAGGGAGTTAGCTCTTAAAATGTGCTAGGGATAGGGACTGAGTTATTTTGTGCTTGCTTTTGTGTTCTGGACTTTGCCAAGCATTCAGGAGGATAGGTGCTGCCCCATCCCACAAACTGACTGAGCATTGTGGGAGGAAGAATGAAGCTGCTCTGGAGTCCTTTATTTACTTTGGTGCTGCAGGAGTAACTTCACGAAGCAGTTGGTCCATAGCTCAGGAAATATTTTCTTGCTGACCACATCCCTAGCTAGCAACTGCCCTCCCACTCTGGAATTGATGGCAAGAAGAGCAAAGTTCTAGCTGGAAGTCCTCCTTTTTCAAAATTAGTCTGATTGTTTTTTTTGTTTTTTTTTTAAATATGTACTCAATTGCTGTGTTATTCTTTGAGGTATCTTTAACTGGGCTTTGCGGGATATTTCATGTCTTTGCCAAACTTTCAAGAAGGAAGTGTCTTAGTGATGCTGTACAACTCCAGAGGGCTGCAGAGGATGCAGGCAGGTGGTAATGCCAAAAGGAAGGGATTAGAGGTCAAAATAAATGTAATTTATGCAAAGGCTTCATGAAGAAATTCAGCCTGATGAGGGCATGGAGCAGCAAAACACCTTCTTAAGAAGAGACAGAACATCACTGCTTTGCTCGTGTGATGCGAGGAAGGATCCAGCTCTCTTCCCCAGGGGATGGGCTGGTGCATCTTTTCCATCTCTAATGTCTCTGCTTCCTCATATCTGATGTAAATAATTTATAAGGCTCGAAACGTGATCGTGGGGCCGTCTGCGCAGGAGGAAGATTAAAGCCTGGAGCCAGCAATGTGCAGGAGACCTGGTACCTAATGCAGTGCCTGTTCTCCATGGGCAGTGTGCCAGGTGAACAAGTGCTGAACCCTGTTAGTCATCCCACACAGTCCTTTTGTTCTTTTCATCCCTTTTTCCATGTCTCCTTCTCTCCCCCCTGCCCCCCACCCTTATTTTCCTTTTTCTGGTCTTTCTTTTTCATTCCTCCTTCCTTATTTTTCTCTTCGGTTTTTTCCCCTTTTCTCCGCTGTTTGCCACTATTCTATCCATGAAAAGTCAGCATCTCTTTTCCACATAGTAGTTTTTGGCTATAATTGAGCTGTGGGTATTCTGACCACATAAGAACTAAACAAAGGGATTGTCACTTCTGTACTAGTCTGGCTTCAACCTGGGGATGAAAAATCACCTGTGGACAGAGAGTAGAAGTCTGTGAAAAGCTGTACTGGTAGTGGGCTGAGAGATGACTTGAAGTGCCCAAGTTCAAGACCCTTTAATTCAGCCTAGGTAGCCAGTTACTGTCAAACCCATGAGGCAGTGTCTGGTGCGAATAGCTGCAGAGCAACTGCAGCACAGTTTCACTGGCAGGTCCCAGGACAGTTGCTCAGGTGCTTCAGACTTTCTGGAAAGCAACACAATGTAGAGACAAATCTTGCTGGCTGTGTTGCTCCCTCACTTGGCAGACTTGCTCCTCACCTAGGGTTCCAGAGATTGAGGGAAGACAAATCAGAGTCCTTTAGGTGTTCTGAAGCAGCAGCCAGAGGTGTTGATCAAATAGGTGAATAAATAGAGCCCAAACTCCAGGGATGGGCTCACTTCCAGGAGAGCTGCTTTTATCTGCTCTGGTGTCCCGATGGAGCACCTCTCCCATGAGATAAAGCAAGACGGTTTGGGTTGTTCAGCATCGAAGAAGAGGTTCTTGAAAGACCTTACAGCACCTGCCAGTGCCTAAAGGGAGCTACAAGAAAGCTGGAAAGGGACTTTTTACAAGTGCATGGAGTCATATGACAAGGGGGAATGGCTTCAGACTGAAAGATGGCAGGTTTAGGTTGGACATAAGGAAGCAACTTTTTACTGTGAGGGTGGTGAGGCACTGGAAACATATTGCCTAGAGAAGTTGTTGATGCCCCATGGCTGGAAGTATTCAAGGCTGGGCTGGATGGGGCTTTGAGCAACCTAGTCTAGTGGAAGGTGTCCCTGCCCATGGCAAGGGGGGATTGGAACTAAATGATCTTTGAGACTCTCTTCCTACCCAAATCACTTTGTGATTCTTGAAATCCTGCAAGTTGTGATCTCCTATTTCAGTTGATCCATTTGCATTAATTGAGAGGGAAGAAACATGACATTTTCAGTCCGTTCAACAGCAGAGACTTGCTTGTACCAAGGCACTGATGGCAACTGCTGCAACTCAGAGGTGGCAGGTTCAGTAGAAAGGTGGAGGAATGGCTGAGCCCAGAGCCTGAGTATAGCATCCCTTCACCTACACAGGTGAGCTGGATCAAAGCACCATAAAATGCTCTGGACAAATGTTAGTGAACCTGCAGAAATATTCTCTCAGAATATCACTCCTCTCTGATTCTCCAGAGAAACATGTCAGCCTAGCAAATGCGACGGGAGTCAACAATAATTACATTTATAAGGGGCATTTGCTGACTTTATCTCTCCATGGCTTTGTCTTGGCTTCTCTTGCTCTGTTTGTGGAGAGCTCATTTAAGTGGGTAGTTACTTGTCCCTATGCCTGGGTGGCTGGTCTTGTCAGCCCTCCTCATGTCACTCATGAAAGCAAATTGTAAGTATATATATTTTTAAACTCAGGGCTTTCATTACATCCTATTCAGCAGCATGGCTTCCTTTTTGTACCATCTCAAATTTATCCTTCAAATAACACGTAATTTTTTAGCATCATTTCAAAGTGCTGCAATAATGTTATTGTAGATGCAAGTATTGTAGCTATTTATAAGAACAGGATGCTCTCAGTTTCCTGGGACTGTACAGTATTTTCATTTTTTGGCTTCTCTTTGAGAATTGTGTAAACCACTCTTTATTTTCAGCAAAGCATCTGTTTTAGCTTCACGATTACTTTGTCTTTTAGACTGAAAGGGGCCTCAGAGCGTTTTAACCTCCTGCTTCCCCTGCCTTGTAATCCCCCCAGGGTTTGCCAGGCTCCTTCCCAACATGAATGGAGGGCCGGAGGGGGAGCAGGGAAAGGGGGGATTCACTTCCGATGAAGTCAGCCGGACTCCACTCCTTCCTGCTGTGGGGGATCTGGGGAGGACCCCTCGTCCCTCATCCGCCGCTCAGGACGCTGCCAGCACCGGATTAGGCAGCGCAGCCCTGAGCTCGGAAGCCGGTGGTGACTTCACTCCCCCACCGCTGACCTCCTCATGGGAAGCTTTTCCCAGCAGGAAGATGCATGAGGTTGTTAAATGCTTCCCAATGTCTGGCTGAAGTTTCCCCTTTCCTAATTTAATTTCATTTTGCTTATGATATAGGTGATTATTTAAGAAAAGAAAAAAAATCACCTTTTTTGACAGTTCATGTATCTTTTTTCAGTTTGAAATATCTTACTCTGCTTTTAAGTAGATAAAAATCCCTTGGTCTGTCACAGGTGCAGTGGATATTGGCTTTAGAGAGCATCTCCACAAATTGCTTTATCCCAATGTAAAGGGATATTTTAGAAAAAAATATGTCATAGGTTAGAAAAAAAAGAGGTGTGCTTGAAAAAGAAGGATGCACCAGGCATGTCTGTTCTTTTTTCCCACGGTCATAACTTGGTGCCGCTTTCTTTTCATGTTTCCATTGGTGGTTTGTGGAGTTCCACCCCTGACCACCCATCAGCAGCACAGACCCTCAGTGCTGGGCAGTCCTTGTGTGTCTGCTCAGGTCCTGGGCTGCAGCAGGCCTGCAGCTGAGTTCCTGTGAGGAGCAAAATGCGGAAGAGTGGGCATCTCTCCTTCTGCTGTGGAGTTCTATGAGAGATAAAACACCTCACCCAAACCCAAGGAGGGTTATGGCATGGTAAAGCTGGAGCTTGAAGCCCTGCTGAAGTTCCAGCACCTTGCTAGGTGCTAGCCTGGAACTAGCCTTGCTAGGAACAAGTTCCTAGCCTTGGGCTAGGTCTTCTCCTGGGGCTTCTGGTGCTCAGTGGGGAACTCGGGTTGTGTTGGGCCATGCTTGGCTCTTGAAGCATCTTTGCATTGCATTGAGATTCTGCTCTTGAGGGTGATGAAGGAATTTATGTCCCCTAGAAAACACAACAGGTGACAGAAGCCTGAGAAATTTGGTACTGTGAGAGGAAGGAGGAAGGACACTGCTCCTTGTTGCTGTGTCTCTTCCTTCTCCTCTCCATCCTTCCTCTTCCTGCTTGGAACTCTGCCTCTGGGACTCAACCTCCACTTAAGGGCATGCCACCACCCCTCCTTGTCGGGAAGCCAGTTGTGCAGCTGAGAGATGCTCATTTTTGGAAGCCCTGTTAGATGTTTTTGTTATGCTCGTCTTGGAGATTAAGCGTGGGAGCAGTTGCAGCCTGAGATGCCAGTAGCTGACAGTTCATCTGACATATAGTTCAATTTTTGTTATCTTCCTGTAGGTGTTTTCACAATACTCATATGAAAGGTCCACTTATCTCACTCCTTACATGGTAGAAAAGGCTAAAGAAAACATTCCCGTTTGTTTGTATTGAAACTGGTATGGTTTGTGGCTTTTATATTTTCTTGCAGTGTTTTTTGGGTTTTTTTGGTTTGTTGGTTTGTTTGTGTTTTTTTTTTATCATCTTGAACTCTTGAGCATAAGGTAACAAAACACTCAAGGGCAGAGTCTTATCTCTTCTACATCAGTTTGAAGGTAGAACAGTCACTGACCGTGGGATTGCATTGTCTCATTTCAGAGGCTTGCCCTCTGTTTTAAATAAATAGATGAATCCCTCTGCAAATGCACATTAATTTTCCACTCCCTTTTCTTACTCAGTAAGGTATGTTGCGTTATAGTTATTAGGTGTCATGCAGATCTCCTATAACACAGCAGTTGCATCATTATTAAAGACCTTCTGCTTTTATTCTTCATAGAAACAGCTGTATCAGAGGGATAGATGTAGAGGGGTTAATTTGGTATGCTGGAGTGGTGCATTGATCCACACAAATACAGCTTTGCATGTATGGACCAGGGGTTGCACACGTCTCACTACCCTGCATATAGCCAGCAGCACTGTGGAGTTTCAGAGAAAGCCTGGAAGCTGGGGAGGGGGAGCCTGCGTGGTGCCTGCAAGGCTGGCCAGTTTGGCACTGGAGCTTCCCTGGGACACAGGGGGCTTGGTACACAAGCTGTGGCTCCTCGTGTCCTTTCCTTCTGATGGCTGGTGTGGTCTCCTGCTGTTCAGGCGATGTCCTCCAGCACAGCAGTGGTATTTGTCCAGCCTGGAAGAGTAGTCAGAGAGTCTTGTTTGCTTTTGTTGTTAGATTGACTGAGGGGCTGCCGACTGGGGGAAGGAAAAGCTTGATTTCTCGTGTGTGTGCTCTCAGGTGCTGGGCTCAGACTGTGCTTGTCTGGTGGGGAGGCAGAGGGGTTTATGATGTCATGACAAGTCTTTGTGTCTCTGGTTATTAGCTAGATGCAAATCATAAGATTTTTAAATTGGCTAAAGTTGGCATGGAATAAGTGAGTCAGACACTTTCCCCTTTGCAATGGTCTTCCTGTCTGCAGATCAGTGGTGGGCACCGAGGGCTTCATTTGCCACTCTGCTCCAGCAGCTCCAGATCGTCTGGAAACCATTTCCAAGGCTGCATTCCTTTGATCAGTGACTGGTGAATTCAGGTATTTAAGGTAAATGTCACAGCTTTCTGGGAACTGTTACCTGAGTTGCCACATAAATGGCTTGAAATTATTGTCATGGAGCCAGTTCAGCCAGCACAGGAATGTTTTCTACTGTGTGGAGATACAAGAGAGGACCTCTCAGTATTCCTGGATGCTGAGGAATTCAGCCTTTCTGAGAAGAGGTTTTCCTGCCTGCTTTGTAAACTGTGAAAACAAAACACACAGAGGAAGAGAATTACCCGAGATCATGTAGGATGCTGCTGCGCTCGAGATCTGAATCGTCGTCATCTTCCATGTCCCAGTTTTCACTCCATCTATTAATACACCACGCTATTTTTAGCCCTCTAAGTAGCCACATTGTTTGTAATTAGCTTCACTAATAACTGCTCTTCCATACGCTGCAGGACCCACCAGCGGAGCAGCACGCTTTTCCGAGCCAAGTTAAATACAAGGGTGGCTAATAAAAGGCATCCGCATTTCCAGTTGGTTGCTGCTGAGCAGGCACGTGTCCTTGTAGCTCTTGTGATCAGTCAGCTGCCTAAATGCAGCTCCTGTACTTGGGTTAAGGACGAGGTGTTGCTACTCAGGGTTTCCGGGGCGTTCCTGTGCTGACCTTTTAAGAAAGTGAAGAAGCACAGTCTCCCTCTCCAGCGTGTGCTGAGTCAAGGCTGCTGCTTTCGAAGAGACGTAGCATCTCACAGTACCTAGAGCTGGAAATTTAATTAGTGGCTGCAAGCATCTTAGGTGACGGCTGTATTTACACCCCAGAGAATTACTACATACTGTAGGGATTGGGACGTGCACTTGCAGCAGCTGCATGGAGCTGAGTGACCAAACCAGATGCAAATCCAGCAGATGACTGCAGAGGAGATGATGCTGATCTGCAGTTCTCTTGAATTCCACCAGTGACTGCAATTTTGCTCCATTAAAACCACAATTGCTTCACCAGTACCTGCACAAAAGTGCCTAAGCAGACAGACACATTAGTAGTTAGGAGGACCAGACTGTTTTCACACATTTTCTTTCAAGAATCCAATCTCCAAACTTCCAAGCCCAAAATAAGGAACCCAGAAATGTTCTCTAGTATGCAGAAAATGAGGAGCTGGATGACTGCAGTGCTGCATCACCTGACTGCATGCTTGCTATGTGACTTTTGCACCGGCTTTGTGTACAACAACAGTTGTAGGGGCAGCCAAATGAGCTCCCCTTTCAGAAGAGGCCCACGTCAGAGGGTTATTAACTCCAGACCTCTTGTGAGAGCGCTGCTCGGTTGCCTTCAGATCTGCAAGATCTGTGTGAATGTCACTGTGTTTTGCATGCGAGGTTTTTTTTGCTCTCCCTCTTTGATATAACTATATCGAGATAGTTATCTTTAACTGTGCGCACACGCATGCAAGCCAAGCTGAGCACTGGCACAAGCCATGTGTGCTTAAACCAGCGGTCTTTATTCAGGCAAAGCCCCTGTTGATTTTTCCTTGCTTCTGTAAATTCCAGAACCTTGGTCCAAAGCTGGCAGTGCACATTTGTTTGCCTTTGTGTCGTAGTACAGATGGGCAGTCCTTGTGATACAGCTACGTTTATTTACCGAGAGAAATGTGCAGAACTGTGATAGGTTGCTACATAGGTCATTATTGATTTTGTTCTTTTTATTCCTGCAAAACTGGCTAGGCTGAATGCTATATTCGACCAAATAGATTTTTTTTTTTTTCACCAAAAATTGAGTTAGCAAATTGGTCTTTTCGTTTGCAGGAACCTCCTAATTTGGGTCTAATATTGTATCACACGTGCTCCAAAGCACTGACAGGGCTAGATTACATCTGTGGCCAGTTCAGTTCCTACTCAGCACTTTATTTGCATCTTGGCAAGAACATATGACATATTTTCCTCCTCTTCCCTGTATACTAATTTCCTGTGAAATGCATGTTTAGACATTTTAAAGGCAATTTTGATCATAGAGTTTAACTAAAATAAAAAATACTGAACCAAACCCAGAAATAAAAAACTATAGTAGGAAGGTCTCAGAGAAGAACCTAGAAAAACAGGAGGGTTTCTCAGAGGCAAGTTGCCTTCCCAAGAGTGCTTACTGAGTTCAGTTCTAGTGTTCTTCAGATAAGTTCAAATGGGAAGAGATGGACAGGAAGACCTGGGATGGGAAAGCCTGGAGCAACAGGTTGCTTGTTCAGTCCAGTACAGGTGTATCAGGGAGGAGATGGATGACCTGCTAAGACAGAAGGATGCTGATGCTTCAGGAGCAAATGGATCTCACCTGTTACGGTGGTAATTAGGCTGAACATAAAAAGAAAGTTTTTAATTTTTGGGGAAGCTTTTTAATAAGAGTGTTGGGATTAAGGTGTTTGGTTTGTTTCTGGGCAGGATTACGTGTTTGCCTGAGGTGGATGCTTATGGAGTTCATGCTCCAGGGAGGCCCTTCTCAATCCTATTTAACAAAAAAAAAAAAGGGAAGAAAAATGTGAATTGAAAATAAGTTTGAGGTTTCAGGAGAGATTAAGTTGGCCTGATTTTATTTCTAAATGGCTGTCCCCATACAGAGCCTTCATGTTCCAATGAAGGAATCCGTTTTATTCCGAGGCTGATAAAATTAAGTGCTGAGAATGACTGGGTGAGGGTGTGGTTATGGCCTTTTCACCCAGTGTGAGCGTGCCCATGCCACAGGGGTTGGTCCTGCTGTCTTTACTCTCTCAAACTGATTTCTATCCCATCCCTGTTGTTGGTGCCTGGGTGCACATGATCTTGTAGCACTGCATCACTGACTTGAACAAAATTTAACCCAGAGGAAAAACACAGTCTAGCTTGTTCTTGATTGTGTCAGTTCCTGCGCTTGTCTGACAAGAGCCTTTGTCCCCGGGGCAGGTGGGGAAAACAGAAGTCACCCTGAGCAGTGCTGGGGGTACACTGTGAAATTGGCCCAGCAGTGGGTCTCCAGTATGAGAGGAGCATGGACCTGTTTTAGCAGAGCCAGAGGAGGCCACGGAGATGATGCGAGGGCTGGAGCATCTCACCTGTGAGGAAAGGCTGAGAGAACTGGGGTTGTTCAGCCTGGAGAAGAGAAGGTTCTGGGGAGACCTTAGAACACCTAAAGGGGCTACAAGAGGTCTGAAGAGGGACTTCTGACAAAGATGTGGAGTGATATAACAAGGGGGAGTGGCTTCATACTGAAAGAGGCTAGATTTAGTTTGGACACAAGGAAGAAATTTTTTTATGATGAGGGTGGTGAGATACTGTAACAATTTGCCCACAGCAGTTGTAGATGCCCCATTCCTGGAAGTGTTCAAGACCAGGTTGGATGAAGCTTTAAGCAACCTATCTACTGTGCCTGGAAACTGTCCCTACCCATGGCAGTTGATTTTGACAAGATGATCTTTAAGGTCAACTTCCAACCCAAACCATTCTGTGATTCTGTGAAATGCTAGCCATGACAAGAGCTCTTATTTTCCAGTCCTTTCCAAGTAGGAGGAGATGAAGGTGGCCATCTCAGGCTTCACTCTTGGATGTGGAGGTCATGGGGTTTGGTGGATCTATGTTGGTCCCCACAGCCATGCCCTTGTTGTGCCTCTCCCAACTTTCAGGCAAGCTGATAGAGTTGTTGTGCCCACCCTGGGTTCCCCTTGCCCACAAAGACTCACAGCTGGGCTGCAAGAACAGCAAATGGGCTCCTCTCTTCTGGCAGGAGCCTGCATGGCAGCCTGTATGAAACACTTTAGTGAATCTGAGATATCAGCACAGGGTGATTCATACATGGGGTTTTCATACATGGGGTTTTCTCTCGCTTTCTGGCGTGTGAAGCTGGGGAGGTGTTTGGAGTTTTCTCCCCTCACAGCCTCCGCTCCCCAGCTCCCCTCTGAAATCTCTGTGAGACACCCATAGCCCCTTGGGACACCCTTGGGGTATTTCCTCCACCTCCCCAGCAGCGATTTCTCTGTGAGAAAGTTCTCTAAGGCTTGGCCTCACCTCCTGTGGCTCACCAGAGACTACGAGGCACAGGCAGGTGGCGAACATGAAGGTCACATGCGGCTGGGTGCAAATGAGCCTGTGTGGTCATTCAGGGTTGCTTTCATCAAACAGACTTGAAAGAAGGTGTCTGTATCTTTTTCTATCATTATTTTCACCACTAAATTATTTGCAATTTAGTCATTTTGCTTTAGTCAAAACAGGGGGAGGTGGGGAAGCATCCCCCATTCAGGATTGTTTTGCACCCAGTGTGTGGCTGGGTTGGGGTTTCCGTGCTGTTGGGGATGTTAAAGACACTGAACTCAAGCAGCTCTTTCTAACCACTGTGTCCTCACTTGGACAATCACTCACTGCCAAGCAAGGAAGTGATGAGCACAAACCCCCAGACTGACACGTCTGTGCGCTGGCCTCCCAGTCCCAAAAGCTGTGTCATGTACAACCCCTGCCATAGGTGTTGGCTGAAGCATCCACCAGCAGGAAGGGTCACATTATGGTTGATTTAGTGGTACTTCACCCATACTCCATATGGATCCTAATATTTGTCTTGGAGCTCCCGATGTGCATGTTTCATCCAATGACCCCCAAACCGCCTTTCCCTCTGCCACTTTGGGTGCTGTCTTGCTGACCAGATACCATCCCCTACATTTTATTTCTTTGATAACGTGTTCTGATAGTCTTTTTTCTTCCTTCTTGTTTTCTTCACAGATTTATCTGGAAAGTATGACCAACAGGAGCAGCTTACTCACCATTAGATAAGTATTGCAGATGACTCATGCTGGTGTATTGATAGCTGTGCTGCTGAGATGGATATCCTGTTTTATAACAGCTGTAGTGTGATGCCAAGAGCTAGGAACCTTAATTTCACTATCGATGCTTTTCCATAAACATGCTTTGGGTCTCTGGCACCTTTTCTCCTTGGTTTGTCCTTCTAAAGGTTCTCAGGGGAGGCTTTGCTTCCCTCAGTGGAGTACAGGGTACGGGGGCAGCTCATGTCACCATGAAATGAAAGCTAGCGTTGAAAGACTGCAGCTTTATAGCTGTTCTCCAGGACAAGCAATATTTATCTTTTTAATAGATGTCATTAGTGACTTTCCTTGATTCTTTGGGGTTTTTTGTTTTGTTTGTGTTTTTTTCAGAGCCATTATTCCCCTTCTTCGGTAGAACAAACCAGAAGGCGCGGAAACAGGTAAGGCTACTGCTGTTGCAGCATGTTACATTTACTTTTGAATCATTAAGGACAAAATACTGGCTGCAGTAAAGTGGAAAAAGACCAAACATTGACTCAATGGCAAATGAAAGTTGTACCCAATGCACTCAGCTCCATGAGAGGCCCTGGAATTACTACATTCAGGACAAATTTGCAGGCTACCTGAGAGCATGTGTCTGAACCTCCCTCTGCTTCCAAAACCAGTGGCCTCAAGGCTGTGTGAGCATTAGTTGATGGGATTTAAGAAGTGATGAGCAAGAGAAAGGAACCAACCCTTGGGGGAGATGCAAAAGGAGCTGAGCTGTGAAGGTGGGGGGTGGTATGTACAGGATGGCAGGAGCTGCTGGGGAGGTGTTAACCCACATGGCATGGCAGGGGACTGAGGTGGCTTTAGCTTGGACAGGTGCAAAGGGCCATGCAGGAATGAGGGAAATCTGGAGTTAAAAGGAGAAATTTTTCAAGGAAGCATTGCAGTGAGGGCCATGCTGCCAGGGATGGCAGCATGTGTGTCTCTCCCTGATGTACTTACGTGTGTGTGGATGGTGTCACTGGGGATGGCTGGGACCTCACCTGTACCACACTCTTGGGCATCACCTGTGCATGATTTGGGTCTCAGCATTTACTGTGGGGGTGGTGAGACACTAGAACAGGTTACCCAGAGGAACTGTGGGTGCCCCATCCCTGAAAGTGTTCAAGGTTAGGCTGGACAGAGCTCTAAGCAATCTGATCTAGTGAGAGATGTCCCTGCCCATAGCCGGGGGGTTGGACTAGATGATCCTTGAAGGTCCCTTACAACCCAAATCATTCTTTGATTTTGATTCTTTGCTATATTCATTGGAGCTTCTGTTCTTCAGGCTGGGACAGCACTTTGGAATAAAGAACTGTGTCCTGCTCATGTGTAAAATAAAAAACATATTGCATCTGGCTCCAGCAGAAACCCCCTGCATGATGTCTTGTAACATAATCTCAGTTAGGTCCCTGCCTCATAGAGTAGAAGATGCCTTTAAAGCCTCCTCTGTTTAGGCTCTGCATCAGAGATATTCACATGCTAAGAAATTACCTCAGGACTAAATTTTTTTGAGTGATAGTCTGATGTTGCTCTTGGTAGAAAGGATGGGAGTTTGGCTTTTGGGGATTGTGTAGCATCAGTCATTGAATGCAAGGGTCAAGGCATCAGGAATTTTACCAGCGTGTTCTTCCACTTTGGGCATGTCCTCCTGCATTGACATGCCTAAAAAAGCCTCAAAACTCTAACGAATGCTCTTCACCATCACTTGGTGGAAATATTTTTGGGGTAGAGAAATGAGAACACTTGCCCCTGCCCCATTCACCTTTCATCACTGGGGTAAGAATGGCAACTCAGAGGCAGGATCTGTGCTTCCCCGTGGGTGGTCTCAGCTACACATATTCAAATCAAGCACCCAGGCATGTCACCTCAGCACAGCACGGGCTTAGAGAGGCACAGGGGCTTTCCAGCCCTGAAGGCCATTATTAGTAAGAGGGTTTGCAAGTGGTGTGTCTTTTGGTTCAAGCTGTGAACTACCACTAGGCTCTAAAACCTGCTGTTTGAGCCTTGGTATTGCAAAAAGTTTCCGAGAAGCATAATAACTTCCGTAAATAGATAGATATTTTATGTCTAAAGACAAATGCTTGGGCATTTGTTCGCGCTGTAAGTTTGTTGACCCCAGGAGAGGGAATTTGTACTCTTGCCATCATTTGGGAAGCTCAGGCAGGTAGTGGATGAGGATAAGGAAGTTGTTGTTGGGGTTTTGCTTCTCTCTCCGTCAGTTTGGGATGGTGGATTTGGGGGCATGTTTGAGGGTTTGGTGAGTTGGTAGAACAATTTATAGCAACATGAGTGGCCTGTATGGTAACTTCAAGATTGTTACAGTTGAGCAACTAGATCAGGGTTTACAGATCCCCGGGCACCTGAAGTCCAAATAGGTTTTTAAATCACACAGGTCATTTTAAAAGAGATAATTAAGTTTCTGAGTTCCTCAGTAGTGCCTACAAGTGTTCCTGCAAATGGCTCATGAAGCATTTGCAATCTTTAACTTCTGCCAGAGGAAAATGTGCTATTAGGTGGAAATTAGCTGCCCATGTGGCATTTTCTGTCTTGGAGTCTCAGGGAGTTTTACTGAGATGTGTTAATACAGCTGTGCTGAAGGTACTACTCATCTGCACGCTCTGATAACCATCCTCATGTGAAATGAATCCCTGTAGAGCTGTTTGAGATGTTGCTGCTCCTAGTTCCCAGGCTACCTGGTTGCCAAAAGCTGCTTCCCACAGAGGCAAGGCTAAGGATGAGCAAATGTGCATCTGCACCTTATCCCATAATTCTGTATGAACACAAACCCATCTTTGTTTACTGGGAGAACTGGAGCACCAGGTGGGAAGCTGAAATGTGGCATACCTATTCTGCCTCCCCTTACTGGGGCAGTGGAGGATTAAAGGCTGGAATTGCACTGAGGTGGAGGCAGTGACATGTCAGGTGCAGAAGTTAGGCTTTGAGAGCAGTTTTGCCTTCTGGAAGTGTCTGCTTTTTTACATTTGACTGGTTGGCAAGGTGGGAGTCATCCCATGGCACCCCCCCATGTAAGTCAGTAGTTCAGCTTTTGGTTTATGCTGCAGCCAGGGGAGATCTAGACAACATTGTCCATAAGGTTTAAGGTGTGATGGACCCCTATGAATGGGGCAAATTGCACCTTGATCTTCCTTGGCTGTATGGCAGATTCTTCATCACCTGCAAAAACACCCCGTGCTGACTTGTTTGGATGCAGATGCCAAGGCTGCAAACACCTTTCTTTGATGAGATGTGGCGTGCCCCAGCCAGCTCACTCTGACTGGATATGATAATTCAGATGGCCCTAGGGTGGGTGGGATGAATCCTACACTTGCTGTAGCAATGCTCATGCCCCAGGCTGTGGTGGGCTGTCTGGGGAAAGAGGGGTGTGTTAAAGCAAGTTTAATGGGCCCTTCTTGCAGTGAGTCTGACTTTCCGTCCATTTCTGAAGAAGATGGTGGTCAGATCAAGGCCAGTTTGGAGAAGGGAAAACTCCTGTACGTCACTTGCAATTTGGCAGTGGCTGAGTCACCCACAGTCTGTGCACCCACTGCAGCTATGACCCATGGATATGAAGGGGAGGCAAAGTAGGACTTGAGGGCATGGCACAAGAACAGTGTGGGATCATTTCAGGAATAGTGTTGTTTGAGTCAGTATGGGGACAGTAAATACTGTCCTTTTCCTCAAAGGTTTAATTAGTTTTGTGGTGAAGGTTGCTTTCTGTCTTGGCTCAAGGGTTTCATAATTTTAGCACTTGCCTTCTGGAGGTCCCCAGGCCGTGTGAGCATGGGAAGCACGGGCTGATGGGTGCTGATGGGCTGATGGGAGCATTCTTATGCGGGTGCACAGGGATGGTTGTGCTACTGAGTTCTGGCTGAGTCTCTTCTCAGGTCCCAGCACCTTCTCCCTTTTAGATGATCCCTGCTGCAGATGTATGGGGCTGGCTCTGCCATCTGCACTGGTTAAGGTGGCAGCAGATTTCCCTCCTGCAAGGGGGGTTCTCCCTGGCTGCTGTAGAGCTTGAGCGGGGAGCTGCTACAGCTGACGCTGCTATTGCAGCAGATCTATACATGTGCTATGAACAAGGAGGAGGGGAAGCACCTGGAGACACGTCTGCATTGGACCATGTCGCACAGCTGTCCTAAGTGGGCAGCAAGCCCAGGTCTGCACAGTGCCAGTGTCCTGCCCATATGGCCTCACCAGCCTGGCTGCCTGTCCCAGGCAGTGTCAGCCTGTGCAAGAGACTGGTGCTTATTTGGTTGTGTCTTAAAGCCTTGATTGCTGCCCGATCACTACACTACCCCGAGCCTCCCCCAGCTTCATTTTTCTCTTTGCATTTGGAGTTGTAGCCTGAAAACACTCAAGCTAAACCCTGTGCCCCAACGGCTGCTCATCTGAAAGTGCGGAGCCAGCTCGCAGCAGCTGCTAAAATAGCAGAACTGAAGTGGGGAATGAAAAGTGAGATGGTGATTAAGACCCAATTTCCTGTCGTGGCCCCGCAGTGTTCCTGCCGGCAGTGGAGACATTGGCAGCAGTGGTGTGAAATGTCTCAGCCTTCTGCCTTGGGCTGGCTGAGCACTCGCACTGCCCTGTGCTGCTCGCTTCTCTCAGTGCTTTATAGATGTTGGTTTGGCTGAGCTCAAGGGGATGATGAGGATCCTTTTTAGGAAGGGGGGAAGCGTAGGAGTCCATGCAGGCTGGTCCTGGCTGAGTTGGGGTTGGAAGCAGCCATGCTGAGACCCAGGCCAGCCCTGAAGCAGGCTGATGTTAATTGCTTTGTGTTAGCTGGAAGGCATGAAAGAGTGCCTCCCAGGATTTGGGAACACTGGTAACACTGGTCCTCTGGGTTTTTTTCTCCTATCTCTACCAGTAATTTTCCTTGGACCCGTCATTTAGGACTGGGAGAGAGGAAGATGCAAGACAGAGAAATTGCTGCTGAAGGGATGGTGAAGCTCCCTAGCTGATGCTGATTTTTCCAAGGACACATGGGTTGTTCAGCTGTCCTACTGTTCAGCTGTTCGGTCCCCTGTGTACCTAAATGTTGTAAAGGAGCAAATGCATTAGAATTAGTTTATTTTTTTTTTATTTCTTGCATCAGAAGTTCATTCGAGAGAGAACATGAAAAATTGAGTGCAAAGATGATGCTGAGCTAATGCCTTTTCCTCTGAGGACACTGTTCCACTTGCACTTACTGACACGCGCTATGTGTATGAGTGTCAGAGGCAGCTTCTGGTTTCTTTCTCACCCTGGAAGTGCAAATCACTGCTCTCCTGTCTGTGCTCCAACAGCTCCTAGGTCTGTGTTGTAGAACCTGATGTGTTCAGCTGTCCAAACCACATGATTGTAAATGGTATTGTTACTGATTGGAGCAGTAATGTACACCACAGAGATGGGACTTTCTTACACTACTTCATCCTTTGAAGAAAGCCAGTTGCAAAACCCACTGCAGAGAGCCCAGAACTCCACAGACCATGGTGTTTGCTCTGCACTTGGTGGTTACCCTATTTCTTTCTGTGTTTGAAAATCAGAGCAGCTCCCATCGCCCACCCACCCCTCTTAAACCCACCAGAATCTCTCACTAATTTTTGCTCTGCAAAGGAGACTTACTGCTTAATTGGGCAGCATGAGTGACCACTGCTTTAAACTGTTGGCTTTTGCTCTTCCTGGCTTCTCTTGGTGTCACCTGCATCTCCTCTAAAGCTGCCCCTTCTTCTGCATTCATGCAGCACCCAGTGCTACTGGCATGGCTGAGAACGCTTCTGTTGTACAATATCACATAACTGCCCTGCTCAAATCTCATCAGTTTGAAGGAAATGTAAATAGAAATGTAAATGTATTTTTCACAGAGCAAGTAGTCAGCACATTGGAGAGATATCACAGACAGTGGTGCTGTTGAGGAAGATGTGCTGTTTCACAGCAGCCAAGATGAGTTGGGATCCTCTACTGCCATTACTTTCCTCCAGCCCAGGAGTACTCCTCTGCTGGTGTGCAGCCTCAGGCATGCATGGCCAACATGCAGAAGGCAAGGAAGGAGTCAGAGGGGACTGTTGATCCTGAGCCTGGCAGAGCATCACACATCATCTTTCTTGTGTGAGGAGGGACAGCCTTCTTGCAGAGAAGTGGCTTCCTGCGCTCGCAAAGAGACTTGTGTGACATCCTCTGCCATGGAGGAGAGGGATATTTTGTACTCTTCTGGTGCCTTTCATACCAGAGGAGTTCAAAGTCAATTTTCAGGAAGTTCAAAGTCTATTTTCAAAATCCCAAGGAAGGGATGAGCAGTAGGATTTTGCATGAAGTGTCTTTTCCTGCCAGGAGAGCAGCACCCAACTGTGGCAGCTGCAGCACTGGGAGCCAGAGCTTTTCCAATGTACTGATTCTGCTGGCCAGCAAAGCAGCACCACAGCACGGTGTCGTTTCAGGAATCTGGAGGCAGAGCTACCCAGAATTGTTTTGAGTATTTTAGGAGCTATTTTGAAGGAGAGTGGATTAAAGGAGAGGGAATAGTGCAGACATGGAAGGTAAACAGCTGCATTTTGAGTAGGCAGGACAAGTATGGCTTTGAGGTGATAGCAGGCAGCAGATTGCAGATGAATTTCTGTGCATAATGCCACCATACAGATACAAAACACTTCCCTCTTTGACAGAGAGAATTTTCATCTGTATAAGGGGGAAAAAATGCTTGGTTGGAAGAAACAGCATAGGCTTGGTCTGGTGGCACCTGGCATATTCCTTTGTCCTGGTTCCCCAGGCCAGCAAGCTTATACAAAACATGAAGAATATGAAAAAACAATAAACTTTCTCCTAGGATCCAAGCTAGAAGAGTGTTCTTCTGGGATGATCCTAATGTCTTTAACTAAACTCCTGCAACTGAGAATGGCAGTTTTGTAGGTATCTGTTAGTCACAGCACAGAAAGGCAGCAGGTTGTGTCACCATCCTGATTTCCAGGTGATAGTCACAGGGCAGAGAGGCTATGGCAGGAGTAGAAGATTTGATGGAGGAGGAAGGATCTGCTGTAGTAAAGAGACATGGGAGATTAGACAGGGTGACCCCAGTATCCGTGTCAGTCTGTGGAAGAGGGCAGGTGTGGGCAGCTTGCCAGTGTGTCCTGATGTCACCAAGGATGGCGTGCAAAAGGCAGCTCCTCATCTTGTGGTCTTTGTCTAGAGCTCTGTGGCCATCCACTAGCCTGTCTTGGATGGCTTCTCCAGTGTGATCCCGTGTTCATGACCACATCTATCAAGCAGTGCTGGCATATTTTGTAAGTCGGGACCCGCATGGAGAGCAACTAGAGGAGACCCTGGGTAGCATGAGCCACATTTCCAGTGGTCTCCTTGCTGCTTTCTGTCTTTGCTCAGTCTGGTGGTGGAAGATGTGCTCCCACCTTGCAGTTGTGTCCAGCCCAGCCCAGAGGCAGCGGGTCACACTTTGATGTATCCTCCCTTTGCCAGCTATGTCAGCTTGGCTTGCTTGCCAAGTCCATATTCAGCATGGCGAGTGTCTGCAGCAAAGCCAAAGGATTGCCAGGATGTGTTGGATTCTGTTTGCAAAGCCTGCAAGGAGATGGAAAAGGTCATTTTGTCTGGGGCAGAGGAGGAGGAAAGAGACATGAGGAGTGATGCCATTTGGATTTGTTTCATTCCCTTGAGGAAAACAAAGCATCTCTGCAACAACTTGATGATTTTAGAGGTCTTTTTCAACCTTAATGATTCTGTGATTCTGTGACAGGAGAGCAGCAGGGAAATAAAAACTGAGATAAAGAAGAAATAAAAAACTGAGATAAAGAGATAAAAACTGGCTCGCTCCTTAGCAACCTTCTCTTGCATTTCTCCTCGCTGGGTCTCTTTAATACCAACAGTAGGGAATAAAAAGGCAGGAAGAAAAAACCCACGAGATGAGTTTTGAATGGATGCCAAGGTTGATTTAATTAGATGTATTGAATTCGTTAACTTCTGAACGACGTGGCTGTCACGCAGCACAAGTGACGAGCTGCGAGCGGCGACGGCAGCGCGGCACCGACCTGCCAAAAGGCTCAGCAAAGCAGAAGGATTGACCTACTTCCCTCGGCTCCATGGAGAGCACAGGCGAGTGCCCTCCACTTGCTGTTGCCGTGCTCCCTGGAGGGCTGTGCATCCCTCTGTGCAGGGGAGAGCTCACTGGGCAGGGGGCTGCTGGGCAGCCCAGCATCACCCGTCATCTTCAGCACGAGCCCGGGGCTGGGTAAATGTCCGTGTGCCCTTGGGAGGCAGCTCGCTCAAAGCAAGGGCTCCTGCTTTGTGTGCTGACTTCTGTCTTCTGGCTGACACTGATTTTCTGCTTCTCCCACCTTGTGCACCCTTAAAAAAATACCAGTTTTCTCTGATAATGGGCCTAAATGCTGTTGCAGCTGATAAGGGTGATAAAATCACCCATGCACACTGCCATGGCAACCTACGGCAATTGCTCTTCAGCGTTGTTGTGTGTCTGCTCTTTGGTGTGAGCGCAGATGTGTGGGTTTGGTTGAGACTCGGCCTGGGAATCAGCCGAATTTGGAGGATTTGTTTTCTGCTATAAGCTCTGACATGGATGTGGAGCCACTGAACAGCTCCTTGTCTTGCTGGTCACCCTCAGCATGGAGCAGAGCGTGCTTCCCCTTGTACCTTGCTGGAGCCCTGGCAGTGCAAATTGCATCTTGAAAGATTTATCAGTGCCAGGAATGAGGCTTCCGGAAGAGAAATTTGTTTCCAAATGAATGGTTTCCAAACCATTCGTAATGGTTATCAAGAGCAACTGCTGGGTGTCTTCTCCCAGGTCTGCCATCGTGCAGTGCATGAGAAGATCCAGAGTCCTCCCTGCAGTGACCACAGGATCCCTTTGAGATCAGTGTGATGCCTCCTGGACAGGTAACATTCCAGCTAGGGAAGTCCCAACAACTGAGGGGCATTCTGATGTTCTGCCCCTGGTACCAGCCATGAGCCAAACTCCATGCTTTTGTTTGACAGTCTTCTCCATCTTTCATTAGTGTAGATGCAAAAATATGTCCTGTCAAACCGTGTCTGTTAAGTGAAGAGAGAATGTGGATTTCCTAAGCTTCCAGCTTAGAAGTGCTGCTGTTGTGATAGGGGGTGTTTGCCAAGACCTTTGGAGCTCGAAGAGACTGACAGAGATTTTTGTGAAGTGCACAAGTATAGAAGTGCTGCATAAAGCTGTGGTCTGGGTTGTGCTGAATATTGCTGTGTGACTGAATGAGATGCTGACATGTAAGGGAAGCTTAGGCACACCATCAAGCCTCCTCTGATTATTGTCAGTATTAAGCCCAGATTGGTAGCACCAGGCCAGGTAGTCACCCAGTATGGTGGGGAACTTGCTATTTCAGTGGGGAAATGAGACAAAGCAGCATTGGGGAAGTTGTCTGAGGTCATGCAGAGAACACAACTGGGATGTTGTTTCCCACCACCCAAACTCTGGCCTTTTCCTCTTCTTGCCTCAGGTGTGGTTTCTTCTCCTGACCCTACAGCATTGCTCAGCTGGAGGACAGAAGGGTTGCTTGAGTGGGGAGAAGAAAGAAGAAACGTTATTTCATTGAGCAGTGTCAAGAAATTATATAGGGAAAAGAAAAAGAGGACAGATAGAAGGAATCCAGCTGTCTTCTTCTGCAGAGAAGAAATCTCTTTGTAGCATTGAGGCTGCTTTCAGGGTTCATGATTCAGCTTTCAGGTCGGCTGTTGATAGTTAGGATGTTTTCATTTTGACTTCATCTGTTGACAAGGCAGTAAGAGCTCTGTGAGGACGCGTATCTCTCCATCACATATGACTAATTGTATTGGGACAGCCGCGAGCACAATAACACTTCTGTTTTCCTCCAGAACAGCTCCATTACAGACTGCCTGGTAGCTGAGCCCCAGCAAGTGTTTTTGCAGTTTTGCTGATTGTGCAGCCCAGATAACCTGTGAGAGAGCAAACATGGAAAGTGTTGAATATTCAGCTCAAAAACCAGAAAACAGACTTCTTTTTCTGCTTGTCTGAACTGAGCTTTTAACCGCGTGTTGTCAGTGCTTTTCAGGAAACTCATTTCATCTGGGACACGTCATCTGGCAGCGAAGTGCTCCCATTTAGGGACAGCCATCAGGAGTTCTGCAAAGCCAGGGCTCATGGCTAGGCACTGTTGTCTTTGCAACTTAGTTTTGTGTTTTACTTTTCCCATCTCCTTGGAGAGCAAAACTTAATCTGTGCAAAATAGATGCATTTTTAAACAAGATTTGTCTTAGTCTTACACTCAAAAAACTCTCCAAAAAAGCCAGTGTGTAGCAGAAGCTAGCAGAAGACTTTCTCCAGATGTTTGCTGCTGTTGATCCTATTTTTGCAGCAACCCAGGAGTTTTGGTGCAACGCAAAAACTGAATTTAAACTTCTTGGCATTAAACTGGTTGCCTCCTGCTCCTCAGGGTAACAGCTGTATTTATGCATGAAAGCCACACTCATTCCTCAAGAAGTATGTCGGCACAGATGAGCCTCTGACCTCAATATATCAGCTCAGTGGCCTTATGCAGAAAGAGCTTCGGTGTGCAACTCTTCCACTTGGTGAGTTTAATCTATGTGTGGATTACGACACAAAGTTCTCTACGGGAGACTATGCAGGCTTAAAGCTGCCCTTGCCTTTGATGAAATCATCACTTGCTCCTCAAGGAGATTTGTGATATCTGGAATCTGCATTCATAGTGTGCAGGTGGGCAGTCTGTCCAACATAGGGATGAAGCGGAGATCTTTGTGACTTTTCCTCTGTCCCTTTTCCCTAAGAGGGAAGCCAGCTTTCTTGCCTGCAGCAAGGCACCCTTTCTGATTTAGTAGCAAGACTACTTCTGCCATGATGCTGTCACAAAGCCATTATTTCTGTCTGGGTGTTGGAGGGATTAGTCAGTAGGAGAAGGATGATGCACCAGGAGGTAGCCAGTCAGTGCAGACCTTCTGAGGGCATTGACTTCTCGTAACAAATTCACCAAAGGTCCATTTCAGTCTACTTCTCCTCTCCTTGCTATGTTGGCTTTGTTATTTGTTGTTTGGTTTTGGAGGACAGGAGTTACCTAAGGAGCTCTGGGCGACTGAATAGAGGAGCTGAACTTGGGGTGTGAACTTGGCAGCTGCAGACACCAAGGAGAAGACTGCTGTCCTGAAAGTGTGAGAAATCTCTGGACACTGACAGAATGTATGTGACATTATGACTGTGATCTGCCCTGGATGAGTGTTCCACAGATGCCCCTTGCAGGGGCTAATGCATGTGTCTGCAGCTCCTAAAAATAAGGATGTTGCCCGATGTCCCCTGTCAGCCTTGAGCGTGGTTCTCATCATTCCTGTTGGATGCCCTGCGGTGAGAAGAGCAGGCATGCTGGCTGCCAGTTCAGGTCTAAAAATGATGTCTGTGCAAAGTCCATCCTTGTCTGGACTCTAAGGGGCTGCTGTGCACAAGGCCTTCACACAGTTTCCTTAACAGGCTCCTTTTCACTTTTTCCAGGGATTTGCACTGTGCTTCATTTCAGACTGATCCAGTGAATTAACATACTGTTGCTGCTGCCTGGGTAATTGCATGCCCGGGGTCTGCTCTGCTCCAGCACAGTCTTCCCAGCTTCCCAGACAGAAAGCATCCTTCTCCTTTGGCAAACAAGGTTGCAAAGTATTGCCCTGAGACCTAGCTCAAAGATTGGAGGAATGGGAATGTGGGAGGAGGAGGAGGCTGTTTCTGAAGGTATATCTGGCTTCAAGAGTTTACATATCAACAAGGACTGGAGATGGGGTTTTTCAGTATTTCTATACAAAGATACTGATTTTGACTGAAGCTGTGGTTTTATTGCTGATTTATGCAGACATTGGTATGGTTGTAGTTATAGAAATTTAGTTTAGCACAAGTCACTATGAGGACTCAGAGCTGCTTGAAATGAGCTGTCCTGGGTCACACAGGAATTTCAGCAGAAGTTGAAACTGAGTGGTCTGATACCCTCTTTGTACTGAAAATAAAACTCTTTGAATAGGTAGGTGTAAAAATGCTTGCTGGTCTCACTTCCAAGTGGATAAACCCCTAAAGCCTCTATGTTCCTATGAGACAAGACCACATCAGAACACGTTGGTGAGCATATTATCAAAGCTGGATGGGTTTCTTAATGCAGGTGCAAGTTTGCATTTTTGAAAGATATTTGGTCAGGACTGACTTCTGGTGGGGAGCTGGCATCCTTTAGTCAATGGTCTCCAAAAAGAAGCGTAGTTACGTGCATCATGAGGAGGGCAACTTTACCTCCCAGCACAGCTTGGCTATCAGGCAGAGGCGTGAAGAGGACAGGGAGCATCCACACTCAGGGATAGTGGGGAGGAAGTTGATTTATGACTCTGCCACTGACTTTCTTGGTGACCTGGGGTGAGAAGATGAACCTCTCCTTTTCCACCTCCTCCTCTTCTGCCCACCCAGCACATGTGACAGTTGCCTTGTAGTTTGTATGGGTCCTTCTAAAAAGCTGGAACTTGGTAGTGCTATCTGTGAAGTCCCTTTTCATCTTCTCAGTTGTGAACATTTCTGTCCCTTAGCAACATAAGCTATTTTGGTTGAAGGGAAGACATTTTTCCAATGCTCTTTATGATACAAGGGATGGAGAGGATGGTATGGCCATGTTGACAGTGCAGCTGGGTCATTCTGCACCAGAGCTGTGCAGTTTGTGGGGCAGAGGGAAGGCTTCTTGAGACATCTCCATCCTGTGGAATAGAGACTGCCTCCTCGGACGGTATATGGAGACCCCTTCTGTGATTGGCCTAGCCATGGAGCTTAGGGAATCCTGCTTGTTCTGCAACTATGTGTGTGTATTTATGCACAAACACAGGGGAGAAAGATGGACGTGTGTGCGCTGCAGATGGGACATGGACAAAGGTTCCTTGGCCACTGACCCCCCAGCTGAGATGAACAGTTGCATGTGGGCCACTGTGGGACTGCATGCAGGACTGGGATTTGTCATGTCCTGAGAGAAACATAAAGCACAGTGTCTAGTTGTGCCTTCTGGGCCTTCATGGTCTTGGGATGTGGTTGTGTCTCTAACTCTTTCACTTGGATATCGTGGTCACTGAGCGCTGAGTGACTCCCTCCCTTTCCTCCAAAGCCTTTGCACTGGTGGCAATTAGAAGATGGCCTGTAGGATAATGTAGGCTGGAAGGGATCTTGGGTGTGTCAGCTGTGAGATCAGACCAGGTTGTTCATGACTTTGGTCAAGTCCTGCTTTAAGTGGACTCAGCTGTGTTCCCAGTCACCTCCCTGCAGGTGCTGGGGCTGCTGCTGCATCCCTCAAAGCCATCTCTTGCCCTGGCTGAACAAGCCCAGCTCCCACAGCCTCTTCTCTTCAGGCGAGTCCACCAGTGCTCCTCCACTGCACTTGCTCTAGTTTTTCCATGTGTTTCTTGTACCAAAACAAGATGCAGTGTCTAGATGGGGTATAATGAGTGCTGAGATTTCCTGGCTGTTTCTGCTCCTACAGCCCAGTATGCTGTTGGTCTTTGCTGCAGTTTCTATCCTAAGGTCCAGTTGTCCTGTGGTCCCAACAGATGTCCCAGCCCTTGAGGAGTGTCAGAGCTGCTGGGACATGGGGCTGTGCCTAGATGACCACTTAAATAGGACCCCTGTAACTGTGCTTGGAAAGCCTGAGTTTTCCTCAGCAGCCAGGAGGGAAGAGGGGCACAGAGGAGCCCTGGGTGGCAAAGAATTCTACTCCCTGCTAATGGTGTGGGGTCCCAGAGGGAGAGACACAGAGCCCAGACAGATGAGGCAATGACCTGAGTTCTGCAGAAAAAAGCAAAGACGTGTAGTGTTATAACTACCACTGTCTCACTTACTCATCTGGAAAGCAAGATTTTACTCCTGCTGTGCTTCCCGTGAGGCTGTGACTGTTGATGGCCACGTATAGCTGAGGTCCTGCAGTACCAGTGCACAGGGCTGTGGAACATACCTCACTGTGCTCACTGCTGGGCTTGAACCACGACCCCTGGGAGCCATGTGCAGAGGAATAGTATGTATCCATGTATGTGTACCATACTCAGACAAAATGCTGTGATTCTGTGCTGTGCTGCCAGTTGTTGTGTGAGTTTCAAAGCAGCAACCTATATTCTTGATGATCCAAGAGCCTTGGGAAAAGATCCATATTTTATGCTATACTAATTCAATAAATGTCTTTTTTTAATGTAGAAATGTAGCAATAAAAGACAAAAAGGAGAAAGAAAAGACAGAAAGAGACCTGTACAATCATTTTAAAGGTTTTCTGCTTTTCCGTTCATGTTCTTTTCAGGAAATGAAACTGGCTATATATGGTATAGGATTGAAACCACATATCACAAGCCACTGTCAAGTTCATGAAGTGACCACATTGAAAAAGTAGTGAAAAACGGATTCTTACTGGTGCCTTCCTAGCCTGTAGGAATCCTGGCTGCAGCTTGTGATTGTAGTGGGGTGAAGATTTGCATTTTCAAGTTGGCGGTTTTCCTTTTTGCTCTTCCACTTCCTACATACTAATTTGGTGCAGTGTTAATTGTGAATCTGGAATGCAAATCAACTCACCTGCTTGTTTTTTCTTTCATTTTCAGATTTTCTAATTATGGAAGCTCTCCTGAGGAGCTGCATTATGCACTGCTGCCCCTGGGATGGGATGCAGAGCAAGGAGTGAAGAAGAGCTGCGATGTGACACTGCAAGTTGCTTTTGCGAGGAGAGGGGTTTTCTGGCATGTCATATGGTGCCGAAAGACATTTTACTCTTGGCAGCAAAAATCCTTATCCTTCTTCATTTTCTTTTTTTCCAGGACAGATGCTATTTCCTGTTAGAGATGCTTTGTATGCAAATCAAGGTGGTACAACAAGAAAAAAGTCCTGAAAGCAATCACACTGATAAACTCAGCCCACTGGGGAATTCCTGCTTATCATTTATCTTTTCTTTTTTCAGTTCTGTACAAGATACTTCTTTGCCTGTGCTTTCTTACAGTCTTTAATGTTTGTCCTACCAGACCTCTTGCTTATGAACTACAATGCTTGCATTTTGCAGGGCTCAATGTCAGTCTGCACAAACAAAAGGCAGTAAGTGCTGGAAATTTGGGTTAACAGTCCCTGTGTTTCAGCTTGGTCTTGCATTGATCTGGTGCTTTCTGAAGTTCTAGCCAGACAGGAGCCTCACACTACAGATTGCCACGTGCCTGTAGTGATGATCTGCCTGGAAAGGTGATCCCAGAAACCTCAGGAATGAAAAAAGAAAGAATGATAAAAAGCAAAAAGAAGCCAGCAAAAGGTTTACCTAGTAGTTTCAACAGGAGCAGGATTTGACCTGAGGCACCTCAAGAGATGGTGTGGGCAGCACTGCACTAATGCAACAGTTAACACGAGCTGATCACCTCATTGCTCCAGCAAAGCAGACTCACAGAGAATCACAGACTGATTCAGGAAAGGACCTTAAAGATCATCTAGTTGAACTCCCTTGCCATGGGCAGGGACACCTTCTATCAGACCAGGTTGCTCAGGCTTCCTTCCAACCTGGCCTTGAATACTTCCAGGGGATGGACATGCACAACTTCCCTGGGCATCCGCTTAGCCTGTGCCCTATAGGTGTCCCTATAAGTGGATGATCAAAGAGCTGATCAAAGCCTTGCTCTCGCTAGGCTGCCACCCTGCTGATGTTACAACAACCTGTGAGGGTGGAAAAAAAGACTCAGGAACAGAAAAGGACATGTCAGAGAGCTGCAGAACAGCATTGCCAAAGAACATTCTCATGCGTGTCCAGAGATAGCCACTGCAGCCCAGGCCTTGTTGTATCATGCTGTGGCTGTTCTGGCCTTTGTGTGGGTAACAGTGATAATTATTGTCTGTGGTGCTGGGTTTTATTATTTGCTTTTTTCCCCTAAATGTAAAATTAACTGTCAAATTTGCATTGGTGAAGCAGCAAGCCTGGTGGAGCTCTTATCTATCCTGAACCTCGGAACAAAGGAGGGGAGGAAAATGGCTTGACCAGTTTGGCGGCCGTGCACGTAACGGTCCCGGAGTTCAAAGTGAAAGGCACAACAGTCAGATACCCAAACCCGCCTGGGCTTTGACTGATAAGTCACATTTCAAAGTAAAAGGCAATCCTGTAGGGGCTCTGCTGAGTGCCTAAAGCCTCCAGTGCTGAGTCTTCTTTAAAAGGGGATTTCATAAGGAGTAATATGAACAGAAATGGCTCTTTTGTGGTTTTACACATTCCAGGCATGCCAGGACTGTTCCTGTCAAGGATGGGCAGCCTCTGGGGTTTTGGGCTCTTTTTCTTTTTTTTTTTTTTCCTTTTTTCCAAATATTTGCCACAAACTAGCAGCTGAAATGGTGAAAAATAAATGAGAGTTGCAAAATAATTACAGTAGCAGTAATGGAAACTGTGAGGCTTGTACTTAAACTGGCTCTGGAGTTTCACTCCATATTCTGCACTGTTGCACTGTGAGGATTGCTACTTTTACCTGCTATGACTACTTCAGGATGGATGATTTTAAAGCAGAGCTTTAGCTGTTGGTTACCCAGGACCTCAAAAACCGGTGCTTTTGGCTTTTTCAGAAGCAATACCTGTTCAGCTGAACCACTGTTAAGTCTGAATTCTTTCAGTGTCAGTGCAGTTGTGTGGCCATACAGCACCTTTACATGATGGTTTCTGCAGGTCTGTGTGTACAGAAATGGGGCCCAGCTGTTCCTGCTTCAGGTGCACTTTTGTTTCACACAGGTTGTGCCGGTTTGGATTGCACCTGTACATGTTAACACAGAGTTTTAATTGATGTAAGAGTTTCGATGCACAAAGTTGTGGTGCCTGAAATCTTAAAGCAGAGCACCTTCGCTCTGCCTTAAAACAGTCTGAAGATTCACATGCAGTAAAACACTGGATGGTTAGTGTAGACCTGCCCTGTTAGATGAGTGTCTAATTCATAAGCCTACGTGTCCTGTTCTTCTCCACACGGATACTGCTCCTGTTGCCATAGTCCCATGTCTGATGTAGTAGCAGGACCTCATGGACAGCTGGGGAAGCCATGGCCGGAGATATCACTATCACCTCACAAAAAGTATGGCTGTAACAATGTGCAATAAAGTGTGGTCCTCAAACCCCCCCAGACACCCTACACAAACTCCCAGTACCTTTATTAGCAGCACACGCTGACCACAGCCAGCTCAGCACCTTCATGAGCTGGAGCTGCACCTTTACCTGCTCTGCAGGTGAGACTAATCCCTCTGTGGGGGGAGCAGAAAATGGAGCCAGGCTCATCCCAGCAGAATCTGAACCATGGCACCATAGATATACATCCTGAGAATTTGTTTTCAGCCCAAGTTTGGCCAGAGCACAAATGCAGAAAGAGGGTGAGAGAGTATCTCTTTGAAAGTGGCAGTTAAAAAAGACTGTTGGAATGAACCTTCTGGCCTGGTTTTATTAAATGTGACTATGGTTACTTAGTGGTGCACAGGAACTGGATTTTATTTAGGAGATAGTTCCTGAAGCCCCCTCCCATCCTCCAACACAGGCTGATGTTACAGGGAAGTCTCAATGCTATTGCCTGGGCTCTTGTGGGTCTGCGGGTGGAGGAGCTTAATCCACCAGGGCTGTCATCAAATGCTGCACTTACAAAGTACAAGGAAGAAGTGCTTGTGTTAATTCTGTGCTCAACATAAATATTTTTCATCTTAGAGGAGTCTGGTCTTGTAGCCCTCTGGACTGCTGCCATTTGGTTTTTTTTTTCCTTAAAACCCTTTTTTTTTCTTGCTTGAGAAAAAAAAAAAATTTTTTTTTCTTTCCTCATCAGTGCTGCCAGCCACAAAATTTTGGAAACAAAAAGTCAGAAGAGGTGTTCAGCAGTGTGCTGTCTTTTTACTAGACCGATCTTTCAGGAGTTGGTTTTGAGGTCGGTTTTGTTCTGGCCACTCAGAGTCTTTGCTGTGGAAATATTTATTGCTGTGGAACTGTAGCAAGCTTTATAAGTGGCAGGAAAAACTACTTTCGTAACCAAACAAATGTGCTTTTCCTACAAGTCACACAGGTGTACATTTGGAGTTTTTTTGTTTTGTTTTGTACCAAAATAATTTTTCCACTGTTTTATCTGGAGTGGGAAAACGAGTGGACCTTGAGTTGTGTTTTAATATAGATTTCATCTATTTAATCACAGCAGAAGGGTACATAGAGATTCTCTGTTATTCTTTTTCTGTCTGTTTGCTTAGTGTTTTGTGCCTTAGAATCTCTGTTTTCCCTCTTTTTGATGGTTTGAGTGTTTTGATAGAAACAAAATGCAGGCAAAAATGCTTAAGTTTTAATGTCCTTGGGAAGGCTACAAAAGTTATGCATTGATGAAGAGATGCAAGCAACCTGTAGAAGAGTCAGTTTTTGACAGTATGGGAAGTGGTTAGCGCCTCATTGGACATCCTCACATTAAAGCTGGACAGTGGGCTGGTTGAGATACTCTGAACCACAAATTGCTGAGCTTTGGGCAGAAATCACTGTATGAAATTCTGTGGTCTTTATTAGGCAGGCGGACAGACAAAATAATTTTGCTGGTTTCTCTCGGCTCTTAGAATTTATGAATCACATAGTCAGGGTGTTCTGGGGGGGGGTTGAGTTTCTGTGAAAAGTTTGCCTTGGTAGCATGCAGACAACAAACCCCATCTGTTCTCTTATCCTTTCATCATGCTGTGTTGCTTTCGAATTGTTCCAGAAGGAGGATGAAATTGGGCTTGTTATTTAAATTTCAATATGGGTGGCCAAAGCAACTCTACCTTGGTTATTATGGGCCTCCGGTGACCACAGGAATGGATGGTGCCTCATGCCAGCCCTGATTTAACAAACACCTGAGGACCAACTCATCATGGCAGCATAGCCCATGGGAATTGTGTGCCATGGGATCCTGCAGCAAGGCAGTGTCTGGGAATATCTCCTCGCACTCTTTAGTAGTAAGGATGCAGTCAGCCCTTGTAGGCTGGTATCTGATTAAATAGCACAATGTGGAAAAATAAAACAACAACCTCACACTCATTTATGGCAGCTAATGTGTGTTGTTGGGAACAAAGAATTCAGGTTGTGTCTGAAGTGTGTGTGAGCCCATCCAGGGAGCACAGTGTCAGGGACAGAGTCCATGGGATCTTCATGTGTAATCATGGAATGCGAGCTTGTGATGGAGCTGTGAGACAGAAAGGAACCCTGCAACTCTGGAGAGCAAGTAGGAGCAGGGATGTGACTCATGACTTTGTCCTTTTAAAGGGGACATGCTGCCTGGTGTCTGTACTTGAGGAAGGGAGGGGATGTGCCAGGAAGAATTCATGGAAAGCCACAGATGACTTAGGTTTGCTTTGACTCCAGACTTGAGGAGTGTGCAGTGCATTTGGTTGATTGGAATGAAGGCTGGCAAGGGGGTGACTTGATTGCCACATCTAGAGGAAGGAAGTTTCGATCAGCAGGTTTAGGGGTAAGGAGGAACCCTTAGAATTTCTATGTCCTTTTCCAGATTTTAGAGGAAATGTATCTCTAGCATTGCAGGTTTAGTCTAAAATACTGGGCTTATTATGTAGAGGTTTTGGGTGAAAGGGACTGATGTGCAGTGTAGTGAAGGCAGGATGGATTGTTTGGGGGTTTCTGCCTTTATGCTCAGAGCTCTGGTATTCCTCAGCACCTTCTTCCCTCAAAGAAGGGAAGCACCTTCTACCCCTCTCTGTGTAGGAAAGTACTGCCACAACACTGGGCATAGCATAAACTGTCAAGACAAAACCTTTTGGAGCCATCTCATCTTAAGACAGGTGTCTGAGATATCTGGCTTTCCCTCTGGTAATGGCTGTTGTCCTCCAGCAACTATGTGGGAGACCAGAAATCTGGCTGAGATGTGGATTCCTGTGCTGTGGATGTCTGAAACTGCGTGAGGTGAACGCTCCTCTCACTCCCTGTGTGCATGATGAGGAGTTAGTGGAACACAGAACCTAACAAAGGACTGTCTGACACCACCTGAGATGAAAATAATATGGCAGCTTTAATCAGCTCTGCAGCTGAGCAGTCCCTGGAGGTCCTGTACAAACCTGACCCACTTGCTGAAACCCAGAAGTGCAGCACTGGGCACTCCTCTGCCTGCCTTCAGAAGAATGAAAGGACAGCAGTATAAAAAGAGATGAGTACAGGGGACAGCAATCAGTGATAAGTCTTTAATAAGAAAGAGTTGGGATGTTTTGTTTGTTATTAAAAGCAAACCCATCTTCTGCAGCATTTCTCTTTGTGAGGTGCTCAGAAAGGAGGGAGGTGTTCGCAGATGTTTGTTTTCAACCTGATCGAGCGTTTTCCCAGTTCTTTCCCTGAACCTTGGCTTGTCCCATCCCAGTCTTTCCAGCCATGCCATGTTGGGAAGCAGCTGTGAGCTTGTCCTCAGGGCTGAGTTCTAACATGGTAACTGTCCTGGGGTAGACTGCTTTGCAGGGATGGAGGGAGGGGTCTTGCCACTGGCAAGGAGCAGCATGACTCTTTTGCCAGTTGTCCCTGTTTGCTGTCAGGATGGCCTCCCATGATGGCTCGTCATGAGCCCAGCCTCCCATCTCTGAGCTCCCCAGAGATATGACCACTTTGCCATGGCTTCAGATTAGGGCATCTGATTGGATAAGCAGCAGTGGGTAAAAACCAAATCCAAAACCTCTGGGCTTTGACAAGATGATAGCAGTGGACTATTTGTAGCAAACTATAGCCTGGATCCCCTTTCCATGTAGATGTTGCTGAGAAGATGATTCCCATGTGCTCCTCAGAAGGGCTGCTGAGCTGCCAGACAAGGACCAAGCTTCCTCCTTCCTGTGTGTACCCGTCCTGCTTGCTGCAGCCCTTGCTGGACCCTTGGAGGATGCAAGGCTCTGGCACTCCCTGGGCTGCTGAGGCCTGGCCGGACTTGAATGGCTGCCCAGAATAGTGAGGAAAAACTACCTCCTCCCTGGACACAAACTAGATTGATTTGCTGGTGTTTTTTCTTATTTTTTCTTTTGGCTGTCTGAATAACTGAAGCACAAACCTTTTTCACCTATTTGATATTAATTCACTAATGGATGGCAGAAGGTCTCATGTTTGGTTTTTAACTGAAAGAGTGATGATGCATTTATAAAACTCTCGTCCATTATGTATGTGAACCATGTGAAAAGAGTGAGTTTTTACAGAAAATGTGAGAGTGGTGGGGGTTGTGGAATAAACTTTTAATGCCTGAATTTTATTCTAAGTTTTGAATGAATGAGATGTATTTCGTGGGACTGAGAAAGCTGTGATTTTTCCCCTTTTCTTCCTTCGGTGTTGGGATTTTTGTTGTTTTTGGTTTTGGGGTTTGTGGGGGTTGTTGTTTATGTTTAACTTTTTTTTTGTGATCAAAATACTTACTCCACATAGTGTCAAAAAAAAAAAGTGAGGATGAGGAGAGGCCAAAACACTGGGTTTTAGTTATCTCCTATTTTTTCCTTTTAAGTTTCAGCAAAATGGCAATTATTTCATTTTGACCCACTTTTAAATAGCATTAGCAAACGAATACAGAATGGGAAGGATAATCGCGTGAACTTCAAAAATGCAGCAGGTCAGGACAGGAGAGAACAGCAGCAATCCTGCTCTGACCATCTGCCCAAACTGGGGTGTTTTAGTGTATCCTACAACATTTTTTGTGTCAGCAGTAACAAATTTCCAGTGATTGGAAGGAGATATGGAAAAAGGAGCCCTCAGCGCTCCTTTCCCCATTTCCTTTGGCTCCCTTTGAGGTGTCAGCAGCGTGCATCTCACAGTCACTGCAGCTGCATCAAACACTGTTCTTGTGTAGAGCCCATCAATGCAGATAAGCGCAAGAGGGTGCTTGCTCTGGTGCCTGAGCTCTGGAGCTTGCCATTAGTGCCAAGGCTGAGCACAAAAGCCTCAGCCAGAGGGAGGGTGCATCACCTTCAGTTGAGCTTGGCTGCAATACTCCCAGGGCCCACTGAGCTCACCTTTGGCTATGATTTATCCAAGATTTTGCAAAGCTGCTCTTGTCCACGACAGGTCTGCCTTTGCAGGGAAGGCATGCCAGCAGCTTCCTCTGGGTTTGGAAAAGTCAACTCCACAGTTACTCTCTTCCTGGAGAAGCACATTTGATTTACCTTAGGAAATGAGTGCTTCTGCATTGACCTTGATGGATCTAGGCTGCATGGTTTGTGTTTGGTTCAGGAGAGCTTAGTGGCATTTCCTAGTCACTATCAAAACAGTTCACTGTCTGATAACTTCAGCATTCCCAGCTTTGGCCTTACAGCAGAAGCAGTGGTGCTTTTTCTTCCATGAGTCCCTGATATTTTTCTGGCACTTGTCAGGTGTAGGGAAGGGGGATCTTCAGGTGTTACATCTCCTGAGACCTTCCTCACTGTTATCCTTAGCCAGTGCCTGGGAAAGATGCAACATGAGCTGGTTATCTGTGAAGAAGAATGGGTTTTGAATGATTGATATGTGGGAATGTCCTAGTCTCTGCCTATCTGCTTTTCTTACTGTGAGATTGAGGCATTGCCTCTGTCTTCTGTCTTTATTCCCATTTTGGTGATAGGAAACAGGCTGGCTGAGCAGCTGCAGAAAAGGTTGCAAACCCAAGAGACATGGGGTTCAGATATAGCTCCCCAGTGGTGGGAGTGGTGCTGCTGGGAGTGCCCAGCCTCAGGTGAGCGTGGCAGTAACACCCTTGAAGTGGCTCTCACCTGCCTGCCTGGGAACTTGTAGCCACAGGGTATGAGTTACTACCAAAATTTAACAGTCTCAGCCAGGTCAACAAAGAAATAGCACTCTCTGCTCATAACTGGAGGGAGATATGGCTCTGCTTGGCTTCTTGAGAGCTGCCTAGAGTTTGTGTACAACTCCATATCCAAAGCCTCCCTTTTCCTGGTGCCTGACCACCAGGTGACAAGCAGAGGTACAAAATCCCTGTCCCCAGCCATCTGCAGAGAGAGGAGTTACCAAGGGACCAGCCCTGGCATTGCTCCTTGAAGCTCATGGAAGTACTGCTGCTTCCAGATGTCCTGCCTGTCCCCTGCATGTCCAGTCATGTTTGTTAAACCTCTGCAGCAGATTGGGATTGGTAATCAAAGGGATAAAGCACAGTTTGGGGTCTGTGAATGGTTGCAGAAACGTGGGGTAGGGAGATGGGAGCAAGGAGTGATAATGTGCTAAGCCACTGCAGGTGTTGGATCAACAGAGGGTGGACCAGCCCCTTGCTGCCCTCCCACCAGCCTGCTCCCGCAGAGACTTGCAGTTCAAACAGCAGAGACCTCGGGGGGTGGGACTTTGCTCCTGACTTTTGGCACCTCCTCTTGCCCTGGTTGGCAGCCATCATTGGATGTGTTGCCTCATGCCAAACTTATTCATAGATGCCTAATCCTCTGCAACCAACCAGCTCGGTGTCGAGGACTTCCTTCCAGGAGCCAGATATGTCAGTACCATTATACATGTGGGTCTTGAGTGACTTGTGCAAGGCCAGGAAGCAAGCTTGTGGCTGAGCAGGTGTTGAAAACCAGCTCTCCCAAGCTTCAAGTTGGCAGCCTTTCCACCAGGAAATCCTTCGTTTAACTTTCCACCGCAGCAGATGGGGTTGCATCAGTGTAGGAGGGAAGTCTCCATGCGCTCGTGCATTTCTTCCCATCCTTCTTCACCTCCCCACACTTCTCCCTGAAGGCATCTTCTCTCAGGTGGAGAAATACTACTGGGTGTCCAGGAGAGAACAGAAAGGGAGCTGGATTGCCTCTGGCATCATGCACTGAAGAAAAGAATGGAATAGTTTTGGGCGAGGTTCAGGGCAGGTCATGCAAGTTTGCAAACGGCTTCTGCAGGGCTCCATCACCAGTTCTTATCCATGAGAGCCTGTCAGGTGTAGCAGCAGGTTTCTCTGCCACCCCTCACATCTCTCTCCTTCAAAGCGGGAACAAACTGCCCTGGAACAGCCTGACCTTCGGCATAATTATTTCTGCTTTTTTTTCCCCCAAGTCAGGGGCACCCGAGTGAAAGCTGAGAAAAAGCTAAAGCAACCTCAGCTTTTTGTCAGCTTTGCTTGCAACAGTGACAGGGCTGTTGTTCTGCTCTTGGCATTAAGTAAGAAATCAGTGTTACCATGGGAGCAAACTCCCAAACAGGTGGTGATCACACACATATTAACCTGAACCAGTGCAGGAGGCACCACGTCCCCCTGCGGATCCGCCAAGGGTAGAGGAGATCTCATTACTCTTTGTTTGTGCTCAGAGTGTGGCTGTCCAGAGGATGGTGCCCAAATAGATAAGGCTCTAGGCACAGATGTCTGGTTTGATTGTTCCTTTCCTTTTGCAACAAACCATATGGTAGTATGGGCAGCACAGATATCTGGCAATCAAAATTCCTGGGCTCCCTCCCTCACTCTGCCATTCTCTCATTTAATTTTCAAAGCAGTTTCCATGCATCAGCAAAACTTGCTGCCTTGAACCTCCCCACCCCCTTAAAACAAGAGCTCCCCCACATCACTGGAGGTGCTTTTAAATATAGTCACCATGTCTTGCTTTGCTATCGCAAAATTAGGTGCACTTAATGCTGGTAAACTACTTTGCCACCAACAGATAAAAGGCACTACAGACAGGTTGCTAATCAGTTTTGATTAAGTAAAGCACCTAAAGTTTGCCACTGCTGCTGGATGATTGCAGGCTGATCCATCTATAACCCGCAGGAGTAAGATGAATTAGGCACGATAAGGATTGTTTGGTTTCTGGTGAGTCAACCAGTGAGTGAAATGACTCGGTGTTTATATGCCAGGTCACAGAGAAAAGTTTCTTGCGATTGGAAATGATTAGGCACACTGATTAATGCTTCCAGTGCTCTTTGATCCAGAGCTGCCAGTTGGAATGAGTCTTGCTGCAGAGAGACATCCCAACTGCCTGGTAACGAAAGTGCAGGGGGTAGAAAATTGACTGAAAAAATGCGGGTGGGGATGGGAAGGCTCTGCTGTAAGATACGCTCTTTTTCCATCGGGCTCCAGGCTTGCATTCTTTGAACCATCCTCTTATTCCTGGAAGTCAAGGCAGTTTGTAACTCATATTGTGCTTGTCAGGTTTATTCATTTTAAAGAAAATGTTCAGGAAGATTGCCAAGTCATCTAAACTTCCAGCACTGATAAGGACCTCAGGGTCTGCTAAGTTAAGAAGAAAACATCCCAAGTCCAAGAAAAGCTTTAGAATACAGCACTTTCTGAGTAGTCTCAACTCTTGTGAAACTATTGTTTCTCTCAGTGTGCAGGTGGCATCTGCTTGTGAGGGATGTTCCTTCTTTCAGGCATAGGAATTCCCATTTTTAACCCTCAATTAGAATACTCCTCTTTTATCATAGGTGAAATATTTGAAATAATTTCTTATGACAGGAAACAGGAAGATTTGCTTGAGTAAGAGGTAGATTCCCCACAATTTCTTAGCATTCCCACACCAGCACACCATTTGTCTTCATTTTTTTGCATCCCTTTCATGCTTTGGGTTCTATGGTTGAACCTTGAACCAGCTGGGGGATATGAATACGGCTGCATTGCCCACTACATTTTCCTTACAGCCAGGACTGCATTGTTTGTCATGCTCACTGTCACACCTGTCTATCCACACTTGGTCCTTCTGGAGTGATGTCCTCTTTTGTGTGATTTGTGTATATCAGGATGGGATTTTAATAGAAATCAAGCATAACCTGTTAGCACGTGGTGAATGGTCACTCAAGAGACCTCTGGAAAGTTAGGAATGAAGAGTCTAAAATATCTGGGTGTACCATGGAGCTGAATTGCGGGTGTCCACAGCCAAGGGCATTAAGCCATTCCCAAATCACTCTCTGCTCTCTTTTAGGAGAACCCCCAGATCCATAGCAGCTTGCCTCAGAACGCTTCTACTGCAAACCCAGGTGGTTCCACAGCTACAGCTGCTTTTGTTCAGGGGAGGGAGGAGGCAGGAGCTGGGGGGCTGCCCCCTCCTCAAGCTACCCAAGGACATCCCTGCCGCTCATGGCCAGCTCTGTGCTGGCCACCTCTGTGAGCCTTCCCTGAGCCCTGCCTGAGCCCTGAGCATTCTGGCCATCCCACATTTCTCTTTGCTTGTGTTTGTGCTGAAAACTCCTGGTTTTGCAAAACATAGGAGAACTTTTGAGATACTGAAATTGTTTAGGAACTGAGAAACAAGTGGATGAAAACTGGTGCCCACTGGGGATGTAGGTCAGTGTAAGGAGGAAATTGTAACACTTTTTTAACCAAACTTCAGTTTCTTTGGATGTGTCTACTTTTTTCTTGTTTTGCCAATCACAAGAGCTTGCAGAGACCAGCAGTGACAACTTCTTTGGCATGGGAGGCCCATGCCCCATCTTCCACTTGAGTCAATTGCCTGCAGAGACACATGGCCAGACACCTTCCCACCACCATTTCACATATCCAGAGATTATCTATGCCTTCCCTGTACTCATAGGCCTGGGACTACAGCTGGTCCCCATACAAAGCCTCTGATCTCTGATAGTGCATGAACTCACTCAAGCTAGGCTGATGACTTTGGGATTTCTCTCCTCTGCTCAGCTGTTTTCACAAAATGCATCGAAAGCTTAGCATCTTTCAGTTCTCTGACATGTTTGGTTCCTTCCAGCCAATGTATTCAGCAGAGGGAGGATGGACAGACAGTGAATTCCTGGATATTTTTATGTGGGAAACTGGTATAAATATGAGTATACATCAGTTTCCTGCCTTTGTGAAGTTATTCTTCATCCCTGTTTTCAAGCCAATTGTGTCTTCCTGTGCATGGTCTGAATCAGTTAATATCTAATTGCAGATCATTTTCATAAAAATAGGTGCCTACTCTGCCTATTTTCCAATTTCCAGATGGCTCCATGGTGGCTGCTTGGCTGCTGCCTGCCCTGCTGCTAATGTTCCTGTTTTCCTCCCCAGCTTGTGTGGCTGCCCTGGCACGTTGCTGGGACAGGGAGCAGTGACGCAGGGTCTCCTGAAAGCCTGTGGATGGGCCAAGTGAAACACAGCTGGGCATCATCCCAAGTACCTCAAAGACTGCTGCACTGAGTAGGTTTCCATTGTCTCAGTCATCTCATTGTACTTAATAGCAACAGAGGTGTCTGTATTGCCCTCATTTACAGCAAGCTAGTGATTTGGGCCAGGAAAGGGAGGAGTTTGGGGTTAGACATGCCTCCAACTCCTTGGGGTAGGATTCACTGCTTATCAGAAGCAATTTTGGAGAAGTATTTCAGGTGTGGCTTCCATGGTGGAGACAATTTCTCAGTGGTGGAAGCCATCCCAGAGGTGTGTGACAGCACTTGGTGGCCCTGACACCTCCCCAGCCACATGCCCCTGGCACTGCTCCAGCTCATTGCCAGCCTACTTGTTGCCTTGCTTGCCTGCCACATGCAAGACAAGAAAATGTTGGCATGGCTGATAAACCCATCCTCCTTATCACGTTCATCTTGGTACGGATCCTAGCAGGGAGGCAGTGGGTGGGATGGTGAGTTCAAAGGTGCCTAGCCAAAAAGTTAGCTCAATCATTTGCCTTGTTATTGCTACCGCAGTTAACCCTTTGGCTGCTGTCCCTGGAGTAGGGCATCTGCAAGGCTCTGTTCATCTCCCGGGCTCATGGCTCAAGCCATGACAGGTGTTTCTGTTGCGAGACCTTTGGTCGCAGCCAGTTTTGCCTTTACTGGTAGCAGTTGCCTTTTTTTCCTCTCTCATGAGAGGTTGCTGCTCCTGGTTAGAGGCTGGGCCGTGCATGCCTGACCATGCCCATGAGGTGAAGGGCAGGGCTCATGCTTCGGGCTGGCATGACGTGCAGCATAAAACAAAACCATAGGTGGGGAGGCATGGCCAGCAAGAAGCACGAGACTCACAGCCCCTCTGGGCAGGGTTAGACTGGGCAGACACCTGGCAGAGAGAGTGTCTACCAGGTGTCCAGGTTGGGGTGCAACCCAGGGCATTAAAAGTCTGGATATATGAGAGCTGGAGGTGCTGTCTAGGTTAGTTAGAGATCTTAATGATCTTTGTATTTGGACAGCCATGGAAAGAAATTGCTGTTGGATCCTTACTGCTCTCTGCTCCAAATTGAAAAGCTCAGGACAATTTTTCCCCTGACATAAATGCATAGCAAAGTATCTATTGACAAGATACAGGAAGGAATCGCAGAAACAGAGACAAGACTAGGTTAGAAGGGACCTCCTGACACCATCTGATCTAACTTTCCATTAAAAACAGGACCTTAGGTTAGGTTAGTTAAGGCCAAATCAATTTACATCTTTATTATTTCTAGTGAGAAAGATTCCACTCTCTTCAGGCAACTGATCCTAATGTTTGGTTGCTCTCACAGAAAAGAATTTTTTTGATATTCAGGTGGAACTTCCCTAGAAGCCAGTTTTGCCCATTGCTTCTTCTCCTATTGTAGTGCATCCTTGTGAAGAGATGTGTCTCCTCCAGAACTATTTTTTAGGTATTGGAAGGCAGTGATTTGATTTCTGCAAACTAAGCCTTCCCTGCTGAAGTTTGAGCAAGCACAGTTCATTCACTTGTAAAATACTCCACTCTCCTAATCTTCTTGGTCCCCTCTGGACCATCTCCAGGCTTTCAATGTCTCTGGACCCGGGAAGAGAGAAACTGGACAATATGTTCCAGATATGACCTAACAGGTGCTGAGCTGAGTAAAAAAATCACATCTCTTCATCTACTGGCAATAGTCTCACTAATTCAGCCCAGGATGCTTTTGGCCATTGTTGCTGCCAGGATACTTGGCTGGCTCATGTTCCTCTTGCAGTCTGCCAAGACCCCCTGTGCCTTTTCAGCAGAGCAACTGTCCAGCCAGCCAGTGCCCAGTTGGTGATCCTGATTGGGATTATTTCATCCCAGGTTCAGGACTTTACGTCTCTGATCATTTTATCTCTGAAATTCATGTTTATTCATTTAACAAGAATGTTAAACTTCATTCCTGTTAGCCACATCTCAACAGCCCATTGAGGTCTCTATATGATGACTTTTTCTTCCAGCACTGCTGCCTCTTCACTCAGTTTAGGCTCATCCTCAAATTTGGTGACAGTGCATTCAAGCCTACCTTCCAGACCACTTATAAAGCTGAATTGCATTGACGCCAGAAGAAATTAATTTGTGCCCAGCTTCCAGCATGGCTTTGAGCCTTTTAACTTTTGAGCCTCTGAACTCAACAGTTTAATCAGTTCTTCAGCCATTTTGTGTTTCATCTGTCCAGACCGTATCTTACTGACTTGTCAGAAAGGATTTTGAGGGAGACTCTGTCAAGCACTTTGTGAAAATCAAGTTGATTATGATATCCACTACTTTTCTTTTCATCCACTGAGCATGTTTTTTGGTCAAGCAAGATGGATCCTTCAGTTTGTCCATGTTGACTTTTCATAGTCAGGTTCTTGAATTGTGTTTGCATGGAAATAGCTTTTGTAAGGACCTGTTCAGTAGTTCTCTCAGGGACTGAAGCAAGGCTGACTAGTCTGCAGTTTCCTGGATCTTCCTTCTGGCCCTTTCTCTAGGTAGACATAGTCTCCAGACTGAAGATACCTCTCCACAAATCTGTTTACTCTTTTGTTTGTCACTTCCTCTGCATGGGAAAATAATGTGTTTGACACCAGACAAATGGCTTAAAGCCCTATGGATGTCACCATGCATAGAACAGAAGATCCTTGTGTGTGTTGATATCAGTGCAAATTAGTTAAACATAGCAAAATCTGGGATGGAAAGGACAATAGTTCATGGTGACATTTGGTCATCACCTAAATTATAAAGGTGCTCTTGTTGATGGTGCTCTTGTTGATGGTGAAATAATCCTATTTGCAAATCTAGGTGAACTAAAGTGCAGTTCTATCTAGCTTGAGCTATCTTTAATATTACTCTTGAAATATTAATTTAGCAGGGACTGGTCTTTGGTCTTGCATGCATTCAGCATTTTGGCCTCTGCCAGTAGCTGGAAGCGAGGTCTCTCAAAGGAATGAGCTTGGTTTCAAGGGACTGTTGTGATACCGCATGCAGCTGCCTGGTACCATGATGATGGGATCTTTAGATGGAGTTGTCACCTTGTGAGATGTAGCTAGAGTTCTTTTAGGTGAAGGGTATGTGTAAAGTTTGCACAGACCAGAGCAATAAGCGGCCTAGTTTTGGACTTACATTGATATCAATGTATATGTATATATATCAATATATACGTTGTTTAGGCAATGCGGTTATTTGGCATGATTACCCTGATATACTGCAACACACACTCTCAGATTTGTACGCTTCTTTCATGTTCCAAAACAAGATATACATCTTTAGCTCAGACTTTCCAGTTTTGAAATATTAGGAGTTATTCAATGGTACCATAGTAGTTGCATTGGAACCTGAGTTTCACATTTTAATAATCACCACATTAAATAGGAGATACCTTCTCTCCACTGCCAAAGGATGGGTTTTTCTGCTCCAGCTCAACAAGTGCCCAAGTCCTTCATATATCAGTTGTTGGTGGCTCACAGTCTGACTTCTGAGAAGGGCAAGAGGAGGATGGCAAGGGCTGAATAGAAAGTTGTCAAAAGACCAGGAAGGTTCATGTGAGGCCTCTGATATGGGACTATCCTCCTAGACAGTGATTCGTTAACATTCAGCTGCACATGTTAACATTCTTCTGCACCAATGGATTCAAATTTTAAGGTGCAATTGTAATTACAATTGTAATTGTAAGGCAGTTGACATGACTTTGCTTAGCACTGTTATTAATATTCACAGAGCAGGTAGCTATGTGTCTTCCCTTTAGGAGAGTGGAAACCCAACATCCACACAGGCTCTGTTAATATGTTAATACCAACCCCAAGTTATTTCAAGATGCTAAGAAGGAAAGTGTTCTTTTATTCCTAATTTTTCNTTTTTTTTTTTTTTTTTTTTTAATTCCTCCTCACTAGAATTACCTGTTTCTGGTCTGTCTGGAAAGGGTCAATAGAAAACAAGATTCCATTGGAACACTGAAACGTGTCATTGCAGCACCCGTGGTCAGTATTATGTGTGTATACATTAATAGTCCACTGAGTCTAAATAAACATGCAGAATGCCTGGTTTTGGCCGAGCAAGAAGTGGCAGCTGTTTGCACTGGTGTTTCCCCCATGCTGTGGGCTACCTGCTGGCTTTGCAGAGGTGGAACAGTTTGGGGTGTCATTTGCTTGAAGCACTTTGTCATGCCCTCCCACAAGCCCTCCCTCCCTCTGTCTGGCTGCTTGCAGGTTTTCAATGAAAGGCCCTGTTCACACATGCGGCAACTCAAATTATCTCTAAATAAACCAATATATGTGGAGAGTAATTCATGAGCACTTCCAGCACGGTGATAAATGGCAGGCAGGGCCAGTGCATACAAGGTGGCCCCTCAGGCATGTGTCTCAATCAAGTTGTGCAAAGATACTGTAGAAGGGGGTAGAAACATGACCTTAAAATAAGACTTTTGGATCTTTAGAGACCAGATTGTATGTGACAGACATGCAGTATTTGATTTGTCACCTCTTGTCTAATATTTTATTTCCAGAACTTGACACATACTTCAGGTTTTACCCCCTGTTCCTCCCCATGTGACTACCAGTCTTCTTCCTGAAAAAACAGCAGTCACCTTAGCCCTTTAAAGACACCTTAAAGAGCCAGGTGTGATAAATAATAACAATAAACATGAAAACTTTATGTACTGACCAGCTGTTTTCCAGCTCTTGCTGACAAAATTCTTGAAGTCCAGTTGAGCTTTGCCTTAGCAGATGCTATTCTTCTATGATGACCAAGACAGAGGAAAAGTCTGCAAGTGCAAAAGCTGTAGGAGGTTGTGGCCAGGTTTCTCTCAGCAGGTTAAATAGGGACAAGGCATAACCCTGGGCACTGGTGTATACCTGTCCGTTCTGTAAGCTGTTAGCACGGCTCCAGCCCCAGCTAGAGCTTCTCCAGACAGTGCCTGGGCACCATCTGTGGATGCACACTGGCCAGAGGCCATCACCAGTAGTAATTAGGCAGCAGGCACCTTGTTCTGGGGATGTGAAAGGGCTTGGCTGTCTGGGTATGAGCTGCTGGGCAGTTGGTTCCAGTGCCAAGGGATGGAACCAACTTGTCTTATTTACATGTATGGGCAAGATGAAGCTTTTGGAATACAGGAGCCTCAGTGGTGAGGTAGAACAGATGTGAATTTTGCAATTTCTACTAAACTTTCAAGTACTGCTTTCAGATACTGTCTCTGTTGAAAATCCTTTGCTTGCTGAATTTCTCATATTTCTCCCACATGGCAAGGAAGGGAAGAAACCCTTGGACTTCAGATAAATAGACATAAAATAATGTGGAAGAAATGTTAAATGATTGGGGAGGAGATTTGTTCTGGTCTACAGACAAATTATAGGAGATTCATGGTTTGTTGATGATACAATTAGTAAATGTGGTGTATCTTCCTATTTGTGAGAAGACTCAGAAGGCACAGAAGGAAAGACAACTCAAAAATATGGGAATATTAAACACAAATGGTATGCAACCTGATGTGCAGTGTCTTGCTTGTCACATAATAGTGTTGATGCTATGTCTGTACACATCTGTGTACATGTACACATATGTCTGTTTTATTATTAGGAATAATAAAAGGTATCCACTGTAGTCAAACTGGTCATGCTTGTTGTTGAAAAAAAAAAGACTATTTTTCTGCTCTTAAAATTCCAGCTGAAATTGATTTAATTCAATGCTGTAAAGCTCATCCTTCATAAACCAGCAGTCCTGGAATCCAGCACAGATGAATTATAGATTAAATGTATTTTATGTCAATGCATTGCTTGTACTGGGGAACCCAAAATTGAACAAAATACTCGAGATGCAATCTCACAAGTGTCAGATAAACGGGAATTAAAACTTCTTTCAACTTACACAGTTGTCTCACCATAGGAAGTAGCCTGGTTGGTCAGCCAAGTGATCAACAGCACTCTGCTTGCCTACACTGATGTGACAGGTTATCTCCAGAGGAGCTGGCATGTCTTTGGCTAAGGCACTAAGCTCAGAAATGTGCCTGGCTTGAAAAGAAGGTGGACCTTGGTCCTGCCTGTTTGGACCACTTTGGTGTATCTTTGTGTCATGTTAAAATGGAGTCCCATGAGCATCAGACACACGGTCTAAGCAAAGAATGAGGCAACAGGGATTATTTTGGTATCTCAGAGGGCTTAGTGTATAGGATTTTCCTTTCTCTGTCCTGGATGTTCTTTGAACCTATTTCTGTGTTTATTTAGTCTTTTGTGTCCTTCTTTTTAATAAAACTAGACCTGAAGGGACCTGAAACTTGACTGAAGGGCCGTGCTGTAGCTGAACTGCTCTGGTTAGCGGAGCTGTGAAAGTGTTTGCAACATGTTTGCAGCACGGTAAGGTGAAGAACCGGGTGAATAAATGAGTAGCCCTGAAGTGCTGAAAATGAGAGCTCTGTGATGGATTGAGGGGCTGGGGGATAAAATGCCCCCTCTCCCTGCCTTGCATAATCTCACCCCATCCTTTCATTATGCTCACCAAGGCGGGTGAAGGGGATCCTTACAGGGGGAGTTACAAAGCTCTTGTCGTGTTCCCATGGTCTGAAATCAGTTGACTAAATGTGCACTGAGCAACCTGAGAGCCTCTCCTCTCAGGCTGGGAGGTCTGAGCACTGCCAAAAGCTTCTGGCCCCCTCTCCCAGCCTGATGCTTTGAAAGAATATCGTTGGCTCCATGACACTGTGGGTCTGTTGACTTGTGTTTGTATGTTTGTGCTGGGATGTGTGCACGACTCAAAAGCAGGTCTGAGGTTAAGTAAAGCCCCTTGCTTGGTGGGGAACCTTGATCAACATGTCACAGAACGTGACAACTTCCATAATGGTTTTTAAAAAATGTGTACAGGGTTAGCTGCCAGCTTCCAGGGAGGGATATTCGTAACCACTTGAAATATTCAACTTCTGAGCTCTGCCATCTTCTCCACAGCAGTTTTAAAGACTTTGTTTGATTTCTCTATACCAGCCAGTTACTGTACTATTTATCTGACACTGAGTTTTGTGTGGCTTACTGAAGGGTTTTTCATGTCAGAAAGTTAATATAGGCTTTAGTGTTTGATTTTTTCCCTAGTGTTCTAACTGAAAAAGAATTGGGTTTTTTTTTTATTTCTTTCTCTATTTATGTCTCTCTTTATGGGCAGATATTTAATACTTTTGAAANAATTCAGGCATCTAAAACCATGGCCCACTTTGAATTTAGGCCAGACAGCCCTGCCATGACATGACATCGTTTTCTCTTGGTTGGGCACACAACTTAGCACAGATGAGTTTGGAGGTGAGGATGATAAAAAGATACCTAGGCTGCAAGGATATAACAAAGTTTTGTCCTATGTACATTAGTTGTAGCGTACTCTTATGTCCAAGACAGGGATGTGGATTGTGCTCTTTATGAAAGGCCTGTATAAGCATTAAATGCTGGAAATAAAAGATGATTGAGAATGATTTTGCAGTCATTATGGACTTTTATTTCAAGAGGGATGTGACTGCTGGGGTAAGTAATAATAGCCAGAATAGGCCTACCTTTCACATACGCTTGTAAACAAGTGTTGGGGTATTTACATGAAAAGAGGAATACTTATGATGCACAAAGAAAGACTTTAGATAGGCAAAAGCACAGAATGATACCATGACCTGCCTACTGCCTTCTAAGGTCACAGTCACCTCTTCTGCCAATATTGGAGTAATTTGCCACCAGTCTCATTTGCTACTTTTCAGTAATATACTGCTACACATCTTGAAAGAGTTGTGTTAATCTGGTTCTTCCATCCCCACTGGACCTCAGTGCAAATGAGGAATGAAAATCAGGTAAAAGGCTTATGAAAACAACTATTTTTGGCTTAGCCCTGATAGGACAACAACTCCATTGTTCTGCTCTGATATTGTCAGTGTGACTCATCTGTAGAGGACTTTCTGGCCCATTTTCTTTAAAAATGTACTCTATCCAGAGAACTGACTGGGACTTTCTAAAACTGGAAACACTGAAAAAGAACAGTTTGCCCATTTATTGAATGTTGATTAACTCTTTCTATAGCACCTGACCTCAAAAGGTAGAATATGTGCTATGTTGTGCAGGAAGGTACTTTCAACCAGAAGTGTGTTTTTATGGACTTTTTTTCCTTCTGGTTGATGGGATTATGGAGAGATCAGGTTGTAAGGCTGTCATGGATAATTAATTCAGGTTTCCTCAGAGACTGAGTAGCTGATGGCTGCTTCAGCATGGGAAGAATTGCTCAAAACTGGATGATGCCACTCTGAACCTCATCTGGCCTCTGGCAATACTTTGCAGACCTTGGGTTTCAGAGGATTTTCCTGGTCTTTGGGATACTCAGAGCATGAGGACTGCTGCTCAGCTTTGAGGGTTCCACCACTGACAGAAATCTGATGCTCAGCAGAGAGCCTGGAGACATTTCCTCCTTTAGTCCCCTGCTGTCTAGGATGCAGAAATGCCACTTTCCCCCAAACTAGGAAAATGTTTTCTTCAGTCATTGAAATACCAGAAAACAATGCATTGGAGAGCAAGGGTTAGGGGGAACTCAGTCTTGCCATCCTCCCAGCGAGGATATATCCCTTCATTTTCACTTGTGTATTTTCCCTGAAGATACAAACTCTGGTTGCTGTTGGATAAGTGCTTACTTAGTGTAACACTGAATGATCTCTTTTTCAAGGGCTTTAAGTACTACATTGAATTAGGACTTTAGAAAGGTGAAAGTCAAGCTCCCTTTGCCAAGAGGAGCTTCCATTCATAGAGTCTGGAAGTGGTCTGACAGGGACATTGGTGACCTGCTTTGTTATCTGTATGTGAAATCTGGTTCTGCTGAAACCAGTGGCAAAACTGCCATTGATTTTAAGAGTTCTGAATTTCATTTTCAGTGTGTTTATTTGCATTACTTTTTTTTCCTATAACATTTGATATGTAGGCATAGAGGACATGGGGAAAATATTGATATGATTGAGACACACTTTCCGTTATGGTAAGGGGTGAGCAGATGTCACTGTGGGAAGATGCATTCAGAGTTTTGCCTGGCACTTTGAAATGCTTTTCATTTTTTTCCTACCTGTCATGCTTCAGCCTTCCAGTTTAAATTTGTGTATGAATTGCAGGTCTTATTATTTTGAGTGTTCTGTGTTTTTCTTCATTATTTAGGTACTGAACTTGCAAAACATTCCTCTTTAGCAGGGCAATTCATCCTCATCTGGATCTTAATGAGACCAGTGCTTCCTTTCCTGGGAAAGTATGTGCCTCTGGTGAGAGAAGCCCACCTTTCACAAACCACAGCTAAAGCTTGTTTTTTCAGTGAAGCACAAAGCACACAGCCACTTGCAAATGTCAGTTTTCTTAGCATGAAGCAAATATGCATTTTGTAAATGTGGGACAGACATGTTTTGATGTGGGTCTTGAACAGGGCTTCAGTTTAGAGATAGCTCATCTTTAATTTATAGTTACCTGTAATTGAACCATTCCAGGAAAAGCCATTTTGTGGTTCTTGGGCCAGGGAAGAAGAAGAAGAAGGATAAAAACCTTCTACCCTAAACAGTAACAGATATGGCAGGCAGAACAGATCCATGTTCCCTAAATGAAAACTTAGTATAGGGCTCTTAAAATGTTTTTCATTATTAAAATTACTGAGAGATTTGTTCTAAAACTTTATCAGGTATCAGCTCTTCTATCTCTGGGAAAAAAAGAAACACTCACTTTTTTGTTTGCTGCCTCTGTTTCCACAAGCAAATTTATTTAAATTCAGCTGGCAGCCAGTCACCAGTGATGTTCCCCAGGGCTCAGTACTGAGGCCAGTTCTGCTTAGTCTCTTTATCAGTGATATTGATGAGGGGATCGAGGGCACCAAGTAACACTGTAATGTTGTGGACAACATTAAGCTGGATGGGACTGTTGATCTGCCAAAGGGTAGGAGGGCTCTGCAAAGGGATCTGACCAGGCTGGGTTGATGGGCTGAGACCAGTTGTATGAGGTTCAACAAGGCCAAGTGCCAGGTCCTGCACTTGGGTCACAACAACCCCCTGCAGTGATACAGAGTAGGAGCAGAGTGTCTGGAAAGCTGCCCAGAGGAAAAGGACCTGTGATCAGCAGTGTCTAAACATGAGCCAGCATGTGCCTAGGTGGCCAAGAAGGCCAGTGGCACCTGGTCTGCATCAAAAAGAGTGTGGCCAGCAGGGCCAAGGCAGTGATTGTCCCCCTGTGCTGGGCACTGATGAGGCCACACTTTGAATCCTGTGTCCAATTTTTGGCCCCTCACTGCAAGAAAGACATTGAGGGGCTGGAGTGTCCAGAGAAGGGCAATGGTGCTGGGAAAGGGTCTGGAGACAAGTCTGATGAGGAGCAGCTGAAGCAGCTGGAGGTGTTTAGCCTGGGAAAAAAGGGAGGGTCAGCAGAGACCTTTTCACTCTCTACAACTCTGTGAAAGGAAGTTGTAGCCAGGTGGGGGTCAGTCTCTCTCATAAGTAATAGGACAAGAGAAAATGGCCTCATATTGTGCCAGAAGGTTTAAATTGGATATTTAGAACACCTTTTTCACTGAAAGGGTGTTTGAGCATTAGAACAGGCTGCCCAGGGAATTGGTGAAGTCACAATCCCTAGAGGTATAAAAGACTTGTAGATGTTGCACTTTAGGGACATGGTTTAGTGGTGGACTTGGAAGTGCTGAGTTAATGATTGGACTCAATGATCTTAGAGGTCTTTTCCACCCTAAAGAATTCTATGATTTTAAGATGTAACCACAGGTTTTTTTCTGATTATAAGACCTGCTGCAGGAAATTCACTGGCCTCTTTGTGCCCAGTTTTGACTTAGTTGAATTGAAATGGCATTTTTGGTCTGAAAATTCATCAATCATTTGAGTTCAACCAAAAATTTCAGTCATATGGTATGTTTACAGAGAGAGTTACAGTCTTTTAGGAATCAAAAACATTTTATAAACAGTAATTGGTTCATGCTTTCCTTCTACACATATGCAGCCACCACCAAGGATGAGGAATGTCTTGGGGTTTTGTAGGAGATATCAATGGCAAAGATGTATGTAGGCAGCACAGAATCTTAAAAAACCCTGAATTTTATCATAACTTTGTACTCATGCTTCTGAACGAGTTATGGGATTCTTTAGGGGTCTGTACCTGTTGGTCTGTAAAGCACCAGCAGTAATCACAGAATTATAGCATTATTAAGGATGGAAAAGTCCCCCAAGATCATAAAGTCCAACCTTTGACAGAATTCCACCATGGCCAGTAAACCATATCATGATGTTCCATGTCTACCCTGGGATGATAACTCCACCACTTCCCTGGGGAGCCTTCCAGTGATTGACCACTCTTTCAGTAAAGAAATATTTTCTAATATCTAACCCAACCCTCCTTTAGTGAAACTTTGGGTCATTTCCCGATGTCCTATTGCTAGTCGTCACGTTTGGATTGTTTTGGGCTTAGTCCTTCTGTACCAACAGTAGTAACACATTGCTGGATTATCATTACCTTGGCCTGGAATATCTCAGTGCTTTTTGATCAGCATTTGGGTGAGAGAAATTTCATTGTACCCCTTGTCTGGTACCGCAGGTGCCTGTGTACTGCAAATGTCTCTGCGTGTCTGGCGGCGCTGCCTGTGTGCCTGTCCCTGCTCAGACCGGCTGGCTCGGGCTCCTTGCTGAAGGCTGTTGCCTCAAGCAGCAGAGTTGTTCTGCACTGTGGTATATTCAGCCTTTACTGATGCTCACCACGGCTTTTCCTGAGAGGAAAATGGGTCCTTGGCAAATCTGTCAGAAATTGGCTTGTCCTAAATCATAGGAGCAAACCTTTGTAAGGAAACCGCTGCAGTATCTCTATGATAGTCAGCCTTTCCTTATTCCCATTACATGCAGTCTTGCTTGTGTCCCTGACACTTAGGGAATATGCAAATTCTGCCCTTCTTTTCTTTTTCTTCAGACCAACTGTCCTTGGGTCTGATCCAGACCCCAGTCAGATTGAGGGAAGTCTTCCTAATGCTGTTGGCTGGCTTTGGATCTTCTCCATCGCTTGCATCACTCTTCAGTAAATCAGGGGCACATGTTTGACTTCTTCTTAGAAAGCTGATCTCAGGAAGGTAGAAATCAAGTAATTCCAGTGTAGAACCTCAATGCTGTGCTTGAAACAGATCTGTCAGAGGGTTGCTCACCCCAAAGAAAGAGATAACAAAGGAAGTGTTTTCTCCTGAATATAGTATAGTTTCTAATATTTTCTATTAAATACAATCCAATAGAAAATATAAAAGAGAAAGAAATCTTTCTTGTGCAGCTTGCTTTCCCTGCCCCACAGACAAATTCCACAGGATCAACTTCTTACATCCCTACTTGAAACATCCTTGCTACAATAAAAGACCTAAAAACATAGTCAGATCTCACCATTTAATATATGCCAACAGGATGAAATGGACCAAAAGTCTAAATCAATACTGTCAAATATCTGTAGAAACTAAGGAAATGGGCATCAAACTCTTATGCCAGAATCAGCAATGAATGTGGATATTTGTTTTAGAATTTTGTTTTTTTGGTTTGGTATTATTATTATTATTATTATTATTATCATCATCATCATCATCACTGAGGAGGAGTCTTTTATGGAAATAGAAATATTGCTTATTTCTGGCCTACTGGTCTGAGGTCTAAATTAAAAGAGCAGCTGATTTTCAGAAATCCCAAAGGGATGGAGGGACACAAGGGTAAAGGGTCCTTGATGGCAGCTTCATGAAGAAACAGGAAAAGCAGAGAGAGCCACCAAGGAGCACGCTTCATGGTGCTTCCTCCGTGTCAGGGTTTGTGCATGGGTCACAGTGCCATTGTACCCCAACTTTGGAGCAAAGCATCACTGAAGAGGACTTGTGAGAGCTCCTGGCCAAGCATATCTGGAAAAAGGGAAAGCTACCACCAGTCACTCCACATGGATGGGATCAGCTGCTGAGGGAGCACCTGAGCTGGAAAGGGGGATCTCTAGAATTCCAGCTGTTCTCCATCTGAGCTGTACCTCTTGGTGCTGTGTGGGCCCTGTGCACAAAGTGGTTCTGGATCAGATGGGGCTTTCCAAGAGCATTCAGGAGCCTTCACTAGAAGAGGGTGAGCTGAGAAAGCTGCAAATTCAGCTTCTGCTTGGGCTGAAAAAAAATTCAAAGGGGGCAACTGTATGGGGTGGGTGGCAGGTTGGAGGGTAGAAGGTAGTGTGATAGGGAGTGTGGCTTGGTGTTCCCCTCCTTTCCCTAAAGAAAGGGTTAATGTCTTTAATTTGGTACTTTATAAAATGAATCTTGCCTGTGTCAGAGGCAATCTCAGCTGTTCTCTTAGGCATCTGGGCTGGGAGTAGTGCTGATTTTACTGCTGCTCTTCAACAGAGAGCTTTGGAGGCTAAACCTGACCCTTTGAGGCTTGGCAGAGATGTTACAGGTGAGTTGTGTTTTGCTTTTGAAGGCCTTGCTGGAGCCTCTGGATGCTACTGAAATGCTTGCATATAGCATATGCACAACAACAACAATAAGGGCTTCTTTTTATCTCTTTGTGCTGAGGTGTTACCTTTTGGAGATGGCATCTGTGTCTGCCTAGGAGAGCACTGGATTTAACACGCGAATTATTGGGAATTGGCAACAAAGGTGTGAGTACTCCAGTCCTTTTGTAAAGAAAACCTGAAATCTAATAAAAAATGTTTATTCATTGTTTTTTCGTGGCTTGCTTTCAGGTCTTACTATATTACAGCTACAGAGATTTAATTAAGAGGAATATTGAATGTGGTCAACTTTGTGCGCACTGAGGATGTGATAAAAAAGATGGCTACTGTAAAAACCCTTAAATAGTTCTGTCAGTCTTCTGAAAAAGAGGAAACTTGGTGTTTTTTAACCAGCATTTTCCTACCATGAAATAGAATTGGGGGATTTTAGAGGATGATAAATTGACTATGAGTCAGTGGGGCAACATTCCTTTGTGCTAAAGGAATCTGCTCTACTCTACTGCAGATAGTGTGGGGTGTACTTCAAATACTAAATAAAAACTACCCAGACATTCAATTTTCCATTTTCTTCAGCAGTGACTGGGCCACAGGATGCAGTTTAGGCTTCATGTTATAGAACTGGACAAGTGACAGTCCAGAGCTGAGACCACAGCAGCTGTGGAAAATGAGAATCGGTATTTTTGCAGAGGAGGGTGCTTCCCTGACGGGAAGAGAAGTGAACAAGGACTCATGTAAACCTCATGACAATTACACACATAAACACTCAGACTCTGCAGCAAGACACCTGATCATCAGAGATGCTCTGTCTCCAGGACCCTGCTCTGTATGGGATTAGAACTGCAAAGAAACAGCAAATAGAACAGCATGAGACCGTCTCAGTGTGAAAATGGAGACCCAGCTGCTTTGTTCTGGTTGTTGCTTTTGCATCTGTTCCACATTGCAAGAAGGCTGATACCAATTCCTATATAGCCAAATACAGTCAGCAAAGCATCCTGTGTGGTTTAAGCCCAAATTCTTGGGGAAGAATTAATCTGAAGGGTGCATTTTTATTATCTTGACTGACAAACTGCTGATCTGACAAGAAGCCTGTGGTAGTGCTGAAAGCTCACAAAAGTATTTCAGAAGCATCTTAATTCATGGCTCATATCTCAGTTTCTGCCTCCACATTACCAATTGCTCTACACTAAATCTTTCAGCATTTGAGCCCAGCTGCTTCTGCTCTTTCCAACAATAAAGATGAGGGTCACTTCTCATTAGTCAGTAAAAGCAGAATTTAAAAATAACATGCTGATGTTGCTGCACGGAAGTGTTTAAGTTGGATTAAATATGAGAGAAAAATAAATCTGAGAAGAGCAGGCTACAAAGGGAATTGCAGATTCACTTTCCAGTCTGAAAGATTTTTAGGGCAGAGACTGTCAATTATTTTGTTTGTACAACAATCTCAACATAAATGGGGCCTCTAGCTGCTTCTGCAATGTAAATTATTGATGCTGTTAGGATCCACAAAAGACATGTGCCTAGCTTTAAGCACAGGGGTAATAAAACTGATATCTAAAGGAATCCTTTAGCTCTAAGTTAAATATGTGCTTATGTTCTTTGGGCTTCTGATGGCTGCTTTAGGGCTTATGTACCTGATGGGATCTTGAAGTAACAAAGCTGGCCATGCTGTGATAGAGGATGTAGGTCTGAATAGACACACTTGGGAGTTCCAGATAATTCTTTTGACCTCTCAGAGAAACTCAGCTCTGTTGACTTTGCAGGAAACCACTTGAAATAGATATTCCTTATCCAAAGTGACAGCAGGTACACGATCCTAATAAAAGAAACATGGACCCGTTGCACATCATCCTGTCATTGCGTTACCTTGCCTGACAAAGGAAGGCAGCACACCATGATCTGAAAGAGATCTGAGGTGACACGGCACCTGACAAGACATCCTGGCTGATGGAAAGGGAACTGGGAGGCCGGGAGGGTGGGAAGGAAGCGAGGCTGGAACCACCTGGAGCCATGGCTCAGCATTTGCTGTTTCCTTTGTGTTGGGTGGTCTGCGCCTGCATTCCCGGCAACAGATGTGAGTTCGTGAGGTGCCAAAATGAGCCTTGACTAAGCAGAAATGACAAAAAGAAAAAACTGAAGAGAAAAAATAGTTAATAATCCCCAAGCTCTGGGGCCTTCTTGGCTTGGTATTTTTCACCCCTGCCTTCAAACAACCTGTGCTACAGCAGATTGCAAGCCCTTACAGATTTGCTAGCCTTTGCCTTTTGGAAAAAACCTTGCTTTCTTTTTGGCTTAGTTTACATTCCTTTTCAGCCATCTCTCTTGCAGAGGTGGAAGTTTGCAATGATGTTATTTAATGCATGATGTTATTTAAACCTCTGTGTTGATTGTGGTTTCTACGGGGGCCCTTTTTTTGATGCTGTTCTTTTTGAATGTATCACCTGCCTTTGGAGCAAGACACTTCTGACTTGGCTGTCCTTCCTGTGGAATGGCAGGGGGAGCAATATGAGAGGAGCCCTAAGTCCTGCAGATACAATACCATGGTGATCAGCAAAACCTACACCTGATCACACCTGTCTGTCCTGCTTGGGGCCTCTGTGCTCTCTGCATCCCTCAGTCTCTCTTCCCTGGTCTCCCTTTCACACACTTGCCCCTTCCTGGGGGATAAGTTGCAGGCAGCCTATTGGAGGCAGTGCCTGTGCTTCCAGCCAGAGGAACACCCTTCAGGAAGGTGAGCATGCATCAAATGCATCCAGCTGCTAGCCAGGAGCTGTGAATTTTCCCTTTTCTTTACTCTTCCTGGGCAAAAGAGAAAGAAGCTGTGTAATGCCTCCTGTTCATTTCTTTGTCTTCCCACTTGAAGTACAGAGCTGAGGGGCAACTTTCAATTCCTTACAGTTGTCACCATATGGTTCTTTCTTTCAGGAACAAGGTGACACAAAAACCTTTGGGAGATGCACTGCAGGAGCCCATGAGAGATCTGCCCCTGATGAGCACAGGGGGGTGGGCTCTGACCTTTGCAAGCAATGCTCTACTTACCCCAGTGCCTCTGGTTCCACCTCAGCCTCCAAAAAATGAGACTGTGCCTCAGTGAGAGGAAGCATTACCCAGCTTTCCCAAGTGCTCAGGAGAAGGTTTGGCTCTGCAGAAGGAACATCAGTCTTAGGGCATCCGGTGCAAGGTGGCAGCTCCTGCTCCTTGGGCTTGGAAGGAGACCCTTGGCTGAGCCTGGTGGAGTCCATCTGAACTCTGCTGGTTGAGATAACCCTTCTGAGCATGGATGGCTGCCCGTAGTTCTGAGACTCACAAAACACTGAGCCCTATCACCTGGAAGAAATTTCCTTTCTTGCAGCTTCTGTCTGCATCCTCAAAGCCTTTCCCTTCAGGAAGAGTCCTTTTCAGAGCAGAGGTGTACATATGCTCTCCATGGAGTCATTGTTGGAGCTGTGCTCACAAGGCATTATGTTATGGGCAGAGCAAAACTGGTATTTCAAACTGGAAGAAGAAAAAAGACAAAGGGAGTTACACAAATCAGGAAGCTTTGGATGACTGAATGACATTTTTGCCCCTCTGCTGAACTGTGTCTGTTAAGTATGTTGCCTTTTTCCCAACCTGGAAATGAAACTCGAGACACGCATCAAGTACACAATTTGGTTGTAGTCAATCAACCCTACCTAGGGCAGAGACCTAAGGTGAGGAGATGCCCTTTAAACAAGGAAGATGCGGGAGCTGTGTGCTCCTCAAAAAGCTGTTGGAGACAGGGACATTCTTGCAGAAGGAAGTGCTGCCACATCTTCACAGCTTCCCCATCACCAAGCTCCATGTGATGCAGTCACACTGCTTGGTTGCAGTGGAAATTGTCTCCCAAATACAGAAAACTCCATGCTCTGCTGTGCCAAGCAGCCATGGCCTCTGCTGTAAGGCTATCACCTGCTGAATGCCTGGGCACTGTGTGAAAATTGACAGATTTCAACTCTTGAAATCAGGTTTTGTTCATTAATCTTTGCACTGGGCTGACTCCCAAGCTTACATGACATGATTAAGGTGGAGAACCAAAGAAATTTGAGATTCAGAAGGTAGGTTTTTTCTGACTTTTGGGGTAAAAATTTCTTGCTTCTCTAGAACAAATTTGGGATTCAGTCCTCTCTTTGTGATACCTCTCTGGCCCAGGCAAGGGTTAACATCTGTAAGTCACCCGCTCCACTGCCCACCCTGCAACAGGCTTAGCTTGCCCTTCCATTGTTTGGACTAAACCTTCCCAGATTTACTTACTTCCTTTTGATGTCTGGCAATGTTTGTTTATTAGCGCCAGTGGCCTGTGTTAACTCTGAGTAAGTCTTTGACTAAATCCCATTCTCTGCCTTCCCTCCCTTCACGGGCTTGTGAGCTGATAAACTTCAGTGCTGGCTTTCAAACCCAGTGAGGTTAAACATGAACTTCTTTTACACCTGCCTGCTTTCCCAGCTAATGGACTCTGGTGGCTGCCAAGAGAGGAGTCCTTTTATGGCAAAGAGAAGGCTGCAAAAGTTCATTTTGTTTCTGGTTCGTATGTTCGAGAAGTGGGTTTTAACTCTTGGAGAGGAAAGGATTATTTTAGTGAATTCCCTGCTGTCCTGAGGTCATCTGCTTAACAGTAGCAGAGAAATAATAACAGGACAGGTGTTAGCCCATAAGTCACATAGTGTTATATGTAGTCCACCAAGCATTATTTTATTATTCCCTTTTTTTCATGGTGCTTAAATACCATTTTGGGACTCAGGGTTTAGACAGCTTCAATCTAAAGTATGAATCAAGAGAAAGAAGATGAGAGCTGTTTGGGAAATGATAAGTACTTCCTATGGAAACTTGTGCAACACTTCTGTTTTTCCTTTAATCATGGGAAAGTTAAGAGAACAAAGCCTACAAAAAAAAACAACCAAAAAAAAAAAGCAAAA
>WAAG01032237.1:331-17070 GCA_013390105.1 Tichodroma muraria | reverse complement strand
TTCAGATGGCATTAAATATTATTTTTTTTTACTTTGCAAGATTAGGTACTAGTTTTCTTTTGGTGTCTTGACAGTATCTTTGAAGGAAACCACTTTTGACAGAGGCTTATGTCTCATCTTCCCATCAATACTGGCATAACAAAGCCATGTGATGTTATCTCTTTATACTGTTTAAAAGACATTGAGTTTGTTTCCTCCCTCTGTGTGATCTGCTCTGTTGTGATGCAGAAGAAACAGTTGACATTTCCCTAATTTTTCAGTGATAAATCGTGATCTATATTGATCAGTACCACTCAGCTGGTAGCCCAACAGCAATGTTTTCCATTTTAGTCTGGTGCAAAGAAGGGAAAAATCTTCCAAATATTTGGTATTTCTTTAGAAACATTTGGAAATCTGCTTGGGAAGTTGGCACCAAATTTAGTTTGCTAACGTTACAGGTAAAGGAGAAAATTGTGCTTGAAAGTGTAAAGAAAACAGAGGTTTAATTACTTGCTTTTTGTGGCTGTTGAAATTTAACTTATTGAAACAGCCTATCATTGCTGCAAGTAATAGTGCCTGGAAGTGATTTTCTGTTTTCTTTCCATCATTAACGGCTGCAAAGCTGAGTAGTAGTGAAAAACAGAGCCTACGTTCATGTGTGCTGAAATTCCAAAGAGGTGTATTTCAAGTGTGAGGGTATTCACCTTTTCCTTCATAAAAACCCACTTTTTAAAGGTGCCCCTGGGAATAGTATCTACATCTGGATATTGTGTAGTTTTAGAGTATTGTGTTTGAGCTGTGTCACATAATGAGTCACTAATTTTCTCAAAATTCATACTTCATAGAAATTATGACAGTGAATCGTGTGGGCTGGAGATCTCTTGGTCCGACATCTCTCCAGTCCAACAGGTTTTTTTTGGCAGAGTCTGGTCTAAAAAGCAAGTTATTAAGATTAACTATTTTTTAACTTTGTTGTCCTCTAAAAGTATCTTATTCAAACAGGAGGAACAGTATTGTACGAATTGTCAAAAAGTTATAAATAAGCAAACATTTAAATTATACAAAGTTTGAAATAGAGCAGTAATCCAAGTTATTAGCCAATAATAAAAAAGATAGGAAACATCAGTATAATTGAATTATCAGCTAAAATCTTACTGTGTTTATCCATGCCTATGACAAAGAAGTGGATAAGAAATAATAAATAAATTAAAAAACCCAGACATGCTTTTCGGGAAACCAGAAATACATGTTCCAGAAGCTTTTCCTAGCACAGACCCCCAGCACAACTCTAGATGGTTTTTCCCTTTAATTGAATTCCTCTTTCAATCTGGTTGGTGTTTTGAACTGCTATTTAAGAGACTCATCTCCAGGGAAACAAGATCTATGTGGGACCGAGAGACACTGACTGACAAATTACAGTGGTGGCTGTAGTCAGAAAAAGTGACTCTGGAAAAATGAGACTGTGGGCTTCCATATTTTTCCTTCTCTGGGACTTCCAGCTGAAACTGGCTCAGCTGACAAGCCAGGCAGTGATTTTTGCAGCTGCCAGTGTTTTGGCTCAGCAATGGAACGTAGAAAGGAGCTCTGCTGTGGTTCTTCCTCTCCTTTCTGTGCTGGCTGTGAGACCCCAGGTGGTGGTGTTACCTATGGTGTGCAAGGCAAAATTCATCTGGGTTCTCCTAAGTATTAAACAGGACAAGGATAGTTGCTTGTTTGTGGGCTCTACATAGATCACAGCTGCCTGATTCATACTGATCCTTGGTTAGAACTGTGCGTTGTTTTCACCTTCTGGGACTATAGCTTGATGCAAGTGTCACAGAGAACAGGTTACATAGGTAATATCTTTCTTTACAGATCAGCTACTTACTTTAAATAAGCTCTTCACCATTTGACAGTGCAAAAGGACTATTTCTCCCATGAGTGTGCACATATATGAACTAGTTTTTTTTAGGAAAACTGTTGGTAGTGTTTCAAAATCAGATAAGCCTCATGAGTGGCAATGTTGCTCAGTAAGCAATGGCACAAAAGTCTGGTTTGTTCATGCTCTCTCGTGATTTTCCTTCTGGGAGAACTAATTATGCAGCTCAGCAAATTATTTTTATAATTTTAATTTTGTATTTCTAAGTGTCTTTCAGGCTTTTATAGAAATAAATCTTTAGGCCACGTACATTACATTTGGACTGGAATGGCCTGAGACTTTTTATGGTCAAGCAGGGTCTCGTTCCCTTACCTTGGATCAGTCAGAAACTGATTGAAAATGGCATTGTGAGCTGGACAGGTGAACTTCACCTTCGTGGTTGAAGGGTGGGCAGGAGAACATGACCTTTGGTGTAGAGCTCTGCTGGGTGTTTTTCATACTGACCTCAGCTCAATAAGTGCACTGGGCCAGCAGATCAAGAGACTGAATTAATATTAAGGTAGCCTTGATTTTCTGCAGAAACAAATGGAAGAGGTTGAGAACTTACCCTCTGAGCTGCGGGCAGATGAAGTGCAGCTTCGGGCACTAGCTGAGCTCTCCTCATGCACGGAGGGAATGGTTGGTACCCTGAATGCCTGTGCAGTGACGGTTGTCTTCTGGACAATAGAATACCTATTTAATAGAGCACCTTTTAATGCTCAGGTTGGGTGAAACTTAATTGTACTTAACCATTTCAAGCCAGGAAGCAGATATTTAATCAAATTCAATGAGCTTTCTTTGTTTTACAAACCAGTGGCAGCATATTAATGATAGCAATTCCGTGTCTCTGTTCTTTTTACTCGTTTAGAAATCTATTACCATAAACCCCTTTTTGTTTTATTTTTCAATCTACCGTCATTAGACATTTTATATTTTAAATTTCTTCACATAAGCATACCATTATTCTAAAATGATCTTTTCTGCAGATGAGTGTTGCACTAAAATTTCCCCTGATTATTACTTTTGACATCAGTACTTTATTGAATTAGCTGTTTCCAATTTAATTATACTTGCTTCATTGTCTAGGTCACCTTTTAAACAAATTCATATCAGTATGAAATTGCTGTTATTACTGAATTGGACTGTGATGGCTCTATGCTCATGAAGAGAATTTCTCTTTCGTTCACCTTTGGAAAAGTTAACAGTAATTTGTTAAAATGGTTTAGAAATGTATTATTTCTGCTAGTAAAAGTGGATATAAATAATGTTTGCTTGTTTAGTTTTTAAAAAACATATGTGAAACAGTATTATTAAGAAATCCTTAGTTTAATTACTGTTCACTCCAGAAAGTGAAAAGGTAAAGTCATAACTTTTTTTTATTATTTTTATTTCTGAGATACACAACGTGTGTGAGGGCTTCATAGAATCAGGGTAAAACATTGGTCTTTGAAGGGCATAAGGTGTGGAGAACTTACCCAGCTGATGTTAGCACTTAATCCAGTTGGAGTTTAAGCCTCCAAGCCTTCCTACTAAAGGATGAAAAAATCTAGTCACAATTGTTTTAATATTTAAACTCACATTTGGCATAACAAACACTGGTCATAAATAACTGAACCAAAATGTAGGCGGACAGGTTCAATGATAGAACTGTAATGGCAAAAGAAATGCTAATTTCAATAAGAACATATTGGTAAATCAGATTCCTTATAAACATCTTTACAGTCCCATTATCCTCTCCAATTGAGACATGCTTTTTAATAAGGTTGTATAGAGGATATGAACAACTTGTATTAATAAAACTAGTGCCGTTTATATTAAGTAAACCAACTCTTGCTACCACCAGGTGGTCAACTAAATGTTTACTTTTACTTTCCATTGTAGATGTCATATCTACAGAGCTTTGGTGCAAACAAAATACAGGTTTGTATTAATATCCATTTTTTAGCTTGCGTGAGTTTGCTCAAGTACCGCTGTTTATATATGACTGTTTCCCTTTCAGCACTTTTCATTGTAATAGTCCCATAGTCAGCATTAAAATTTTAAACGTTTGGATTTTTTTCATGGCACAAATATATACAAATGAGTTTATATGTACAAATATTTATGTGGTGATGTACATGTGAGAGGGGCCAATCTGAATTTTATTTATGCCTCAACATATGTTATACATTAGGCAAAAAAACTGTGTACATAGGTGTACTCTAGGGGCTGTCCCTGTCTTCTCTTTCTCTCTCTTTTCCCCTCTTTGCTTCCTTATCTAGCCCCTTTCCGTAGGAACGCTCACCTTCCTTTACCTATAAAAAGTTCTCAGATATAATACTGCTGCATTTGCCCTTTATTTTCACCGAGAAATCCATCAAAAAGAAACCTCTCTGACTCCCCCTTGTACAGCAGGACAGGACAACATATAATATCAATTTTTGGAGTGCAGAAGTCAAGAAAGTGCTGGCTTTCAGCTGAGCCTAATTTAGAAGCCAGAAAGATAAAGCTGAAAAAATCTATCATACAGGACATTAAAAATGAAAGATTGCCAAGCCAATGAAGATAGGCTGTCACATTACAGGGGCCTGGAGTGACAGGACAGGGGGGAATGGCTTCCCACTGCCAGAGGGCAAGGTTAGATGGAATATTGGGAAGGAATTCTTTCCTGTAAGGGTGGGGAGGCCCTGGCATAGGTTGCCCAGAGCAGCTGTTGCTGCCCCATCCCTGGAAGCGTTCCAGGCCAGGCTGGATGGGACTTGGAGCAACCTGGGATATTGGAAGGTGTCCCTGCCCATGGCAGAAGGGTGGGATAGATGGTTGTTATGGTCCCTTCCAACCCAGGCAATTCTATGATTCTACTTTTACTGAGATGCTTTTGCATGGTTTTAACCCTCTCAAAGAGGTTGTTCTAAACACTGTTTTTGTACATTTATGGGGTATAAAATATCCTCTAGCTCATGGTATGTCCTTTAGTTCTGTGCAGTGGCATGTTCAGAGCATCTGCAAAATGATGACAAGGCATACAGCCAAAGTGAGTGGCAGAGTCTGACTGTCCTCCCCTGTGACTGAACTTCAGGATTTTGAGGCCCCATCCTCTTAGGTTTCCTTTCTCTGCTTCTCACATTTATTTATCTGCAGGAGGGTGTGAGCAAGGCCTGCTCTGCTTTAAGACACTCAGTCAAATAGATTTGGTAGCACTTGGACTGTGACTTCTGTAGCAGTGTAACCAGGGATGAGTGCTTCTGTGGAAGCAGACAGAACGCTTGTTCCTGGTCACTGGACATGGATCACACAAACCCAGTCCAGGCTGGGGCTTTCCCCCAGCCCCACGAGAGATGCAGAATAATCTGGCTGCATTATGCTGACCTTCAGTCAAAGGGATAAGTACTTACTCTCATTTAGACAAAGCCATATGTAGCATGGCAGAAATTCTCATACGTACTAATGTCTGATGGCCAAGGCTACTAAAAAAACCGCTTGGGTTTTTTTTTAGTAGCCCTGGCCACTTGGGACTGATGGGCACATTATTAACCACTTGATCTTTGGTATTTGCTGTATATCCAATGAGCTGGGAAAGCACTTGTTTCTTATGGAGCCATTCTCCATGCTGTCAGAGAGCTGAATCTGAGATAATAGAACCAGGAGCTCAGCAGTATTTCTTGTGCTCAGCTTGAAAAAGATGTTGGAAAAATGCCATAGTGTTTTGCAGGAAACTTGGACGTTTCATAAACAATAACAACAATGTCTTTGAAAATGTCTCTTCTGAATTCATGAGAAAGTTTGAAGATGGGTAGAAATTTCTTCTAAGGGAAAAAAATATAAACCCAGCATTTAATTTACATTGACACAATTCATTTGACAATTCAACCTTAATAATAGACTAGGGTATGCTGTTAGGTTATGTTATGCCAAATCATATTTTAAGGAACAAAGCCTTTTCAGTCAGCAGCTGCTGAGGTTTGAGGGAACAAATTAATTTTGGAAACTGTGTGTTAATATTTGTCCAAAGGGAAAGTTGTACAGATCATCTGTTTTCTGGGACATCTAAAAATATTATATGTTATGAATTAGAAGAGAAGTAAACTTCAAAATGTCAAAATCTCATGTAGACCAAAAATTCCACTCATCAATCAGCTCTGTTCAGTGGATATCTTCTGACATTTTTGCAGCCAAGGAAGAGACCCTTTTATCACCATCCCAAGTCTTCATGCTAACAGGACTTAAATCATTAGCATCAAGCAGGAGCTGGCCAGGTGAGATACAGGAGAGATCCTGCACTTAAAAACCACAATAGTGACATCTGCAGACACTTCAGAACCTTTAAGTCCTGTACTGGGGATTAAGAAGTACAAACTTCACATTTTGAGTAAATAGAGAACTTCCATCTGATATAGCTTCTGCTTAATATAGTCTCTGTCCTTTAGGGGAACAAAGGGACTGGTCTGCCCAGAGAGGCAGAGAATGTGCCTGAAACAGTCTTGGTATGAATGGTCAGTGATACAGCCTGGAGAAAGCTGGAGCACACAGGGCATGAAACACTTCCTTTTGGACAAGTTTATTTTCTTCCTCTAACTTCACTCTGAGAGTGACAGAATACTTTAGTAAAAGGCAGACAGTAAAGGAAGTAACACACAAGAGACAACTTGCCAGAAAGTTTGTTAAATAATAGATATTGAGAATGAAAAATAATATAATGTGCTTTGGAGAATCACACAAGGGTCAGCACTACCAACCTGACTTAACATTCACCAATAAATGAGCTGGTTTATATTGGATTCCCTCATGGGGAGTTTGTTTGGATAAATACTCAAATTTCTGTGGTGAAAATATTTAGTAAAAACATAGCCTTGACTGGATGCCTAGTGTCTTCAGTCTTAGGGAGAGATTTAATAAATGAGGCCCTGCAACTTTTATTTAGTGTCTTCAGGTGGTAAATTAACTACAAGTAGGCTTCCCTATTGTTCAATGAAAGCAATAAAAGCAGAGGGAGGATTAAAAGCAAGACACTAATTTACATCTGAGTAAATGGGCTAAAGAGTCAGACACCTTGTCCTTGGTATATAATAATATCCATATGAAGGCAGAACTTCATAAAAATTAAATCTAGAGCATATATTTGAATATATGAACAAACTCCTTTATAAATCTATTTGCCATGCCACTAAACCCAACATTATTTCATCGCTTTACTTTTAGAACGTTCTTTGCAACTGAAACTAAGAATAAATTTGGGGGTTTTAGGGCCCTTTATCTGACTACCACATCACCAACTGATGCAGAGAAGCATCTGTCCACTGAAGTCAGCTCTGGCTGGCAGTTAAAGCAGTGGGATAATAGTTTTGTGTGGGTTTTCTTTTTCATGATTCATGCTGGACAAGAGCAAAGAGAAAGAAATTCTCTTTGCTCTGCTCTTTGTTTTTGGTAGATGTATGAGAAGGGGCTTTACAGGAGGGGATCCACGAGAGACAAGATCTGACTTGGCTGGGAAATGGGCAGGCAAGTGTAGGGAAAGGTGGAGAGTAAAAGCTGTGCGAAAAAAACCCTCAGAGAGCCTGGGAAGTGATCACAAGCTCCTTCAGGGCTATTTCTGTGCACCTTCAATGCCTGTGAGCAGTGGTGGAACTTCTGAGCAGGCCCCCGCTGTGGAGCCTCACACGAAAGCTCAGCACAGCGCTTTTCCCTTACTAGGAAGCAGTCTTGGGAAATCTCTGCTCCCCTCAGGCATATTGTCATGAAATCCAGAGGAGTCCCATCCCTGTGTTTGCTGAGTTCAGTGTGAGGAACATGACAGCATAAGCATCTCTTCCTGGGGAAGCTGAACTGGAAAACAACGTGACAGACATGGAGAAAGAGGAAGGTGCAGATGGGACCAAGGGGGGTGGGAGAAGATAAAAATACCAAAGTTACAGAAAGAGACACAATGCTAAGGCTTGGGAGAGTTGGACCATCTGTTTCTGTTGCAGCATCTCTCCATGAGCATCTCCTCTCTCTGCTTCTCTTTGTTAGCAAGAGGAGATAAACTGAGGTATAACATGAAGGCTTTGGTGTACAACAGATGATGAAGTAGCCTGCGTTAAGTAAAGCTTGTTTTATTCCCTATGATTTGCACAAGCTCTCTCAGCACTGCAGGCTCTGACAGTGATTTGCTGCATGCAGATTTTTCACTGCAGCAGTCTCTGTTTGCAGCCCCTTCCACGTGTAGAAGGCGATGCTGATGCCTCATGGATAAATTGGGGGATCCCTGGTGCAAAGCTGAGCGTGCTGATGTTTTACCTGCCTGTGTCCAGTTGAAGCTGACTCGCATGACAATAGATGACCTCCAGGGCTGTGTGATGCAGGAAGGCTGAGCTGAGCCAAGGGGTGCTCCCTGCAACCAGGCTGGTTCAGAGAGTTCATAATGGAATACAAGGCCTTTCACTGCTGGGTTGCCTGTCTTGGTCCAACATGACAGCGAGAGCTGTGTTTGTACAGCCTGTGTGCTAAAAATGGGTTCTTTTCCTCTGGTCTACAGTACAGCTAACACTTTGTAGCTTTGGCTGCAAGGAAGAGTAATGATCCTATGTTCATGCCACATAAACCACCCAGAGTGACATCCTTAGTTTCCACCAGGTCATGATTTGGCACCTCTAGGCAGGAGCTTGCCTCTTCTGGAGCTCCTGGAGAATAAAGAGCAACCCTAAGTCTCAGTCAATCTGGCACGTTTAATGGGCACTAAATTGACTTAGGAGGGATGGTGAGAAAAGCATTTGGGAAGCACATAATAGATCCCAAATCATCTTCATGCCTGGAACTGGAGTTTCAACATTTACAACAGAACAGAAATTTTACACGAAGACAAAATTTCAAGCAAAACAGCTGTGGGGAGAATGTAACAATTCAGCAAAGGCTGATAGGAGAGGGGAATGCTGAGTGCAAGTTCTGCCTGTGACTAAAAGTGAAGGCAGAAGTGTGAAGTCATGTCATCTCTGTAAGAAGCCCTGCATTATTTAGCATTTGACATGCAGCATTATAAGTAGGAGAATGGTTGAATGACAGTCACAATAACATGTTACATTGTTCATAACAGTCAGGTGTCAGCAAAATGGATTGATATCTAATAGGGAGCACTGTTGGATTCAGTTGAATGTAGTAAATGTTCTGCAGTATCTCTATGAAGTTTCTTGCATTTTCCTGTACTGGTACGTGAGAGAAGTAAAAATATATGTGTTAATACAGATATTAAAGAATTAGCAGAGTGCAGATACCAAAAACTTCCTGTCTAGGAAACTCTGTTGGAACCATACTCTTGTTTACTGGTTCCAACCCTTCTAGATAGGATGCAAATTTCTATACTTATGATCAAAATAGTATTTTCAGAAATGCTTAAGGAAAGCTGCAGCTGCCACAGAGGACACAGTTCTTTGTTAAACTGACCATAACCCTGTCAAGGTATTAGGAACAAATGGAATTTCTTTAGCCGAAGTCAGCAAAGCTAACAAAAACTTAATATATTTTATAGTGCTACTAATGTGAATTTGCCTTAATAGAATAGGAAAAAATCTTTGTCCTTTTATTCACGACTTCTAAAATAGCAAGGCCTATATTACCTTGAGGATAAGAGCTTTGCAGAAAACTCGTTTTCCCCAGGAGTTTTTTTTCCCTTTTCCCAGCAAACAACAGTTTGCTGCTGTCATCAAATTCTGCTACTGACACAGAACCAAATGAGCTGTGCTTTGGTATTTAGTTCATATATGTTTAAAAAATCTGCCAAACTGTCAGTGAAGGTTTCTTTTCAGGCTTTGTGATAATGCAGTGGCACCTTCTTAGTTTAAATCTAAGCAGAAATCCAAACAAACCCCTCTCAGTCACACAGACTCTCTGTCTTGTATGTGAAAGTTAGTTAAGTGATATGAGAAATTTTAAGTACCTTTTAAACACATTTGATCCTCTAACTTGCACATATTACAGGTGAAATAAAATCTCCAGTATGTCCTCTGGCACTCTTGGAACATGATTTGCTTTCTTTTCTGGTGTGACTTGATCTTATCAAGAGTTCTGTCTTTATAAAGCACTGGCATTTGAATAGTTTTTTTTGGCTTGACTTTGTTGCGTGCCATCTCCATTGTTATACAAAGGTATCATTAATTAAAGCAATTGTCCTACAGAGGCTTTTGTTTGGGAACTGCTCCTGGTAAGGTCTTGATTTGCACCAATATGATGTACATAAAAGGTTAGTCTTAAATAGAAACTTTTGATCTATGGAATTCGGCGACTTGATGGAAACACACCCCAAGAAAACTGCAATCAATGGCAATAGTGAGCACAATCAGAATTTCACCTGCAGTAGGTTTGGTTTTGAAATCAATAGCAGAGAACTTTCTGTCCTTGCAGGCATCCATTGCTGGACAGAGGATTAGGCCAATAAATGATTGCCTCATATAATCTCCTGGGATATATTATGGGAATGAGTGACTGTAGAATGCTGTAACATTTGCTACATCAGCACAAAAAGCCGACCCAGAACCATGCAAAGAAGTAAAAGTAATGAAAACTATTGGGTTTGCACGTCTTAGGCAGAGCAGTAAATTTGCTTTGTCTGATTCATACTTGAGGTAATTAGAGATCAATCAGCAGTGAGCTATTGAGTCATGAATTAAAGGGTTAAAGATTTAAAAGCATAGTGAAAGGGATAGAAGCAATATATTAGGAGTTTAGCAAGGGAATCAAAAGCAAGACAAAGTAATTAATTAATAGCAAATTGAGCTAGTTAAAATCTGGTTAAAGCTAAGACAATATATAATTTACTTGACTTGGTTTTATTTGTAGAAGCCAGATAAGAAAAATATTATATTGTGGAGATGAAGAAACTGTGACTGCAGCTGGGCCTGAAGCTGACCAGAACCTGGTCAGGGGGTTTGGACTGTGCCCAAGGGACAAGATGCCCTGCCAGCAAGAGGCAGATAGGAGGTTGCCATGATGAAAAGGACCACTGACCCATTTCAAGAAGAGAACTGTGTGAGTGTAGTCCAACTTTAAACTCATTTTAATACAGAGTGGGGATGGGGGGGTCAGGTAATGAATATGTACAGGTGTGTTGGGTAACTTTATGAATGTGTATGTTTTTTGGAAATAAGTGGAGGAGAGAGGCTTTGTGAATTTGGCACATGTCTCTCACATGTCTCTCACATGTCTCTGGGACATTAGTCCCCTGTGCCCCAGCACTGCAATAAATATGCCAACTGTCCTAACTATAACTAGTTGGAGGGTCTTTGTCCATACTGCATTTTTGCATCACTGTGACAATAGCTGAAAATCAGTACTCCCTGGGGATTTATTTTGACCCATGTACAAATGCACAGACCTGGAGTGCTGGGGATAGAGCTTGTTCAATTTTATGTGCTGGGCACAGCTACTTACCTTGAGCTAGTGTTTTTCTTGGGGTGGTTTGCAAACCATTTCTGTTTAGGAAGCAGAGCCTTGATTATTATTGATAGTCTAGGCCTTGCTAAGTAAACAAGACCTTTTATTATGTTTGACAGCTGAGATACTTTTATTGCTGGTTTCTGAATTCTGACAGTGTGGAAGATCAAAGGAAAATAAAAACTATCCCTTGATTTTGCTTTTCTTAATGGTTTTAAGAATTTGAATATGCTACTCTTAGTGTTACCTGTGATCCTACCTGTGTCCTGAATAGAAGAAATAGATGTTTGAGGTGGCTATTGTATTTTGTGATTCTTACCGCTCTTTGTAGCAGACTAACTCACACGGGTTGAGATATTTCTGATTTACAGGCTGAGAGTTAGGGTTGGTCATCCTGGAGAAGAGAAGGCTTTGGGGAGATCTCAGAGCACCTCCCAGTACCTGAAGGGGCTCCAAGAGAGTTGGAGAGGGACTCTGGGCAAGAGATTGGAGTGACAAGACATGGAGGAATAGTTTTAAACTGAAAGTGATTTATATCAGGTATTGGGGAGAAATTCTCCCCTGTGAGGGTGCTGAGGCCCTGGCACAGGTTGCCCAGAGAAGCTGTGGCTATCCCATCCCTGGAAATGTTCCAGGCCAGGTTGGAAGGGGCTTGGAGCAACCTGGGCTAGTGGAAGGCGTCCCTGCCCATGGCAGGGGCTTGGCACTAAGTGATCTTTGAGGTCCCTTCCAATCCAAACCACTCTATGATCATGAAAAAAGGGGAGATTGAGGGAGTCCAAGCTGGACGTGATGTTTTAATAAAGACACCTGTACCAGATAATAGTGGTCCATAAAGCAAACTGGCTAGAAACAAGGTATTATATCAGAGGAACCAATATCACCCTTTTACCTCTTTTGAACTTTGAGGTTTTCTTTTGTCACTGTTATGAAGAAGAAAAACTGTAAGTTCATGGGAGGAAACAGAATTGTTTGTATATCGTGAACACAAATGTGGTTTGAGATTTATATTTTTCCCTCAAAATGACAGCGAGAGGCCTTACAGATGCATCTTTAAAAGCTCAGAAGTTGGGTTACATGCATCCTAAATAGCAGAAAATTACAGAAACAGTAGTGTTATGATTTTGTGGCTTTTCCTGAATCAGCTCCAAGCTGACACTGCAGATGCCAGAAGAGACTGATTAGTATGAATATCAACACTGTAGCTGAGATACTCAAAATAAGGAACTGAGGAATTGTCAAAGACAGGGCTGGACAAAAAAAAAACCGGTGAGATTAAAACAATCATTAATACTGAAATGCTCAAGTGGGATAAAAGGGGCTGTGAGCATTAGGGTGCAGCTTCCCAAGAAGCCTTAATACCCTTTTGTAATTAAGAAGCCATTAGCAAGCTCAGTGCTGGGCAGCGTTACTGTAACTCCCACATCATGTCAGTTAAAACACCATTAACATGTTTGATGCACTGTGAGGTAAATCAGAGATAAACTGCTCAGGTCTAAGAATATAAATTTATTGTTTAACCTATTACAGAATTTTGTGTGTGTCTATTTTCAGTTCCAGTGCTCCATGGGAACACCATATTTTCCCCTGAGTTTCCAGTTCACAGTGGTTTGGACTGAAACTGGGAGGAAAAGGTTCAGTTCTGGGTCCTGCTATAAGCTTACTCTGTGATCCTGTCAGTCATTTTTTGCCTTCAGTAAGCCTGTCATTTTTATGTGTGGAAAAGAAAAAAAACATAGCGATTACTATGTAAAGAAATTGGAGTATTAGAGGTTGAAAATGTTGTTATTCGGTTATATCTAGATATATATACATGCATATGCATATGTTAACACCCAAATCATTGAGCTTCACACTTTGACAAAATGTCCATCTGTTTCCTACTGCTTTCAACAAGATACTCTCATTTATTAACATAAACGGAAATGGAAGCAATTGCATTGCTAGTTTTAGCTTAAAATGTTAATCTGATTCCAAGTTTTCCATAAAACATTATTGGTCAAAATATTGAGGGAGTTTAAAATATGTATATACCCACTGGATATTACAGAAAAGTTGGAACAAACATTAACGGAAATTAAACACGGGTCTAAAGATCTGAGAGTCCCAAAGGTGCAGATCAATAATAAATTAATAAAATAGTTCAAAAGCATGCTCAGGAATAGTTCTTAAATTGATGTTAAAAAGCAAATCGAGGGTTTCAAGTAGAAAGCAAGAGGAAAAGGGGGCTCAGATGGGGACAGCTGTATTTCATACTGTACTACATATATTTTAATACAATAAATGTAATGGTTGTTCAGCATGATAGAATAGGGATTAAATGGCACATGATTCACATGTATAAAAGGCTTTCAAAATGCAGCAGTATTTCTTAAATGTAAGCATTTCTGGTGGCTTTGGATGGAAGAGGATGACAACAGTTCAGTAGTCTTGAGCTTGAGATTTGTTTCTCCATTTAACATCTTTGTTAATCAGTTCATTTCACTAACTAGCCATTTATGTGATGGATGATTCCTTAAGCAAATGCAATGAGAGGCATGCACACATGGAAATAGTTTTTAAGAAGATCTGCCAATACTGCACTTAGGGGTTTCAGGGATTAGTGATTAGCTGATTAACATGTACATTTATGTTCAAAATGATAACAGCCTGTGGTATTGAGATATCTGGAGTTTACTGTTAGCACTTGGTTTTTCAGGCAGGAGGATTGCCTAAAAGGTACCCAGCTTAGCATTTTGTCAATAAATAGGTATAAGACCTTATATATTACTTAAAATAATACATCAATCACAAAATAGTCAATAGTCAAGGGAAGTAGAGGAGACTGTAATTGATTCTAAGAAAATATAGAGCAGTGCCCAGAATTACTGTAAAAAAAAAAGCCAAATAAGTTACTTTTGCTTTTCTCTGTATGCTAAAAAGTGTTTTTAAACCCCCCTCTGTCTTTAGGGAGTGAAAACCTGGACCCACCAAAGTCAGTGGGAGTATTGCTATTAAATTCAGTACAACCAGGGTCTCACCAGCTGAGGCTCTGGGAGTTCAGCAAGCAGAAGAAATGAAGGCATTTAGCTCATGATTTATGAAATATATCTTGCCCTGTCAGATTACTGGATTATTGCTGGTTAATGTTAACAAAGACAGGGTCAGACCTTTTGGCTGAAAGCCCCCTGACTGCTGTCATTTGAGCCAAACCAAATCTCTGTTCCTTACCAGGGGCATGGAATTTACAGAATGGATCCGAGCAGTTGTGATTCCCTGTGAAGTGCATCTGTATGAAAACACATATTACACAGCAGCACCCATAAAGTTCAAGCCTGTAACTGCTGATAGCCATTAAAAAAGTTGAGTGCATTAGGGAAGAAAGGAGATCCTGTCCTATTTTATCTCATAGTCTTTTCTTCAGCGTTCCCTGTTGGAGATGTGGGAAGTAGTTTAAGCAAATGTGTTTGGACACTGTGTGGCATTTCTTGTCACTGTAAGCTTTTGAGAACAACATTCTCCCCTTCCTTCCCTTTTTATGGAAAGTATGAAGCAAAGGAGCAAATATATAAGTCCTGAGTAAGGGAGATAGCCCCGTTCTCAACACACTGGATTAGGGGATGCTGTGGAAGTTTCCATGCAAGCAAGATATCAGTATGGCTGAGATATTCCAGCAAAGCAAGCTGCAGGAAGGAATGGTGGCTAATCACTTCTTTCTAACAGTCTTGAGTTTCTAAAACACAGCCCTGTATCAGCCAGGTGAGGGCTCTTGTAGCCCTTGTGTCTACACTTGCCTGTCAGACACGCAATTTGAGTCACATCCTGTGCCCACAATCCCTGGCATCTCTCTTTAAACCACTCCCTTCCCAAACCACTGTCTCTGCTTTTCTGGCACATTTCTTGAAACCTGCAGTACCTCTCCAAATTAGGTGGCAACAGCAGGTAAATGTGAGGCTTATTCCATACTCCTCCTGCCCAAGGTTGCAGTTGCAGTGCTCTGGTATGGAATCATGTCGTGGTTTGGGTTGGAAGGGATTTTAAAGCTCATTCCATTCCAACCCTCTGCCGTGGACACCTCTCACTAGACCAGGTTGCTCAAAGCTCCAGTCAGCCTTTTTGTAGCTTTTTGATGCCAGCATGTGCTGCCTCCCTGGTACTTCCCAACACTGCCTTATCCTTCAGGAACACTTGCCTACTCTAGCTATGAGATGACTTGGAGAGATAAAAGAAAGCAGGGAAGGGCTGTGTCATGAGCAGTGGTGAGGATCTTGTGGGTGGAAGAAGTCTGCACATCCTCTTGGTCTACTGCCTTTCTGGTGAGCCTTAGCTGCTGTTACCCAGACTGGTGGTTCCTGCTTGTCTGGGAACATCTCTGATTTGATTTCTTGTAAGTCATGAAATACACAAATAACAGAGCTGCATGAACTCTATAAATACAATTTAGTGCTTTGAGTGAAATGTCCCACAAATAACAAAACAATCTGAGAATCGATAGAGTCCTGCTTCAGTTATGGAATGAGACATTTATTATTAAGTAATGGAAAATAATGATGCAAATAGGATTATCTCTGTTGTGAGCATGAAACCTGAGTGAATTTGGTTCTTGGAAAAGGAGTGGAGTTATGCAGAATAGTGAGTTCAGTCCCTGATTTGCTGTATGCCCTGAGGGTACCCTCCCTGCTTTCAAAGGTGGTGAGGGAAAGAAAAGGAACCCAGAAATGGAGTTTAAAACAGGGAAAACCAGAATTCTGGATAATGCAATTGGTTTGCAACTCTGCTTTGCACCATAAACCCTAGAGTTAGCATTTCTGCTATTTAAACTAAACTATGGTAAAAGAAATACCTCTTTTGCCTTGACCTTTCTGGAATTATTGAGATGATTTCCTTTTAAGAACATACGGAAAGAAAGGCTATAAATATGGAAATATACTTATGAACTAAGCATATGTTTTTGAATCTAAAATAAATCAAAAATTCGTCGAGCTCCTTAGTGCTTCTGTTGAAAATATCAGATTATTTTGGTCCAGACAAAAACTGAACTTAAGAAATTAAATTAAATTAACATCTCTAAAGTGCCAGATGTCCTATTCATGTATTTTCCTTAAGATATGCATCAAAATTGCAAGTGGATCAGAAGACAGTTGTTATACTAAATTCTAACTCAATAAACAGATGTGGAGAGGTTTACAAAATGATGGGGGTTTTTTCCCCTTTGTGGAGAAAATTGAAATGATGAAAATGCAAAGTAGTCCCAGACATTTTGATGTGCTCCTGGAGTTGCAGTATTTCTGATTTTTTCAAAATATTAAGTGGCAATGAAGAGCTTTTCCTATAGCAAAGGAAATTTATGAATTGCAGAGAATACTAGACAGAACTTTTAATGTAAATACTACAATACTAGTATGCTGTTTATGGCCATCTATATATGTCTTTATATATTTTTATGAGATTTACTATTCTGCATTTTTTTATCAAGCCTTTTTGTTTGCCTGTGGAAAAATGA
>WAAG01032236.1:2088-13050 GCA_013390105.1 Tichodroma muraria | reverse complement strand
AGGATGCAACTTGGATTCCTAGTGCAAAGACTCTGTATGTAATATATTTAACTGTCAAGAACCTTTTCTTGTGAGTAATGTGCAAGCTCACAAGTAAGAAAACTGAAGTTGTCAAGAGTTCTTGTGCTGAGGGCATTGTAAGAGATGCATCCATGACAGGCGGTATTGTAAGCATCTCCAAACTATACTTTCCTTAGATTTGTGTGAGTATTGGTTTATTTCTATTTCATTTTTATGCTGCTTTTATTTTGTTTCCTGGATTTTTGAAAGACAAGAACAGAAGAACCTGTTCCAAGACCTGGAAAAAATGTAATGTTCCTGTGGGCAGATGGCAGGATCCCACAGAAATCTGGGGACCACGAGTGGAAATATGGTATTCATGTAAATAAATGCTAGGCAAAAGGAGTGAGGACCCTCACACTGTACCGTCACAAAATCCCCCAGATGCATCAGTTAGTGTAGTGGCCAAATTCAATCCCCTTTTTCCTCATTTTGTGTTCATTCCCCAAATGCAGAACATAAAACTACTGAAGTACTCTGGTCTTTCATTTTCACTGTGAGATTGGAATTTGGCAGATAAAATATCACATAACAGGCAAACTTCATCCTACTATGTGTGTTTTCTCCAAAAGCTGGGCTGGGCACATAACAAACCCTTTCTGTATAGAGGGTTTCTTCTTTAATCCTCTGTATAACCACATCTCTTTCCAGACCTCTGAGAGCCCAAAGGCTGCTATTTTGGGCTATCGTCTTTGGTAATGCAGCAATATAAATGCTTCTAATACCTGAGATAAATGCGCCACTCCAAATTTCAATATCTCAAGAAGAGCCTGGTATTCTGTATGTGGACACTTGCTGCTGAACTCTGACACCGGGTGTTGAGCTCTGCACTGTGGATAATGCAGACAAAATAGTCTCCAGGTGCTTTGCTGGCTTTGCTCAGATTCAGCCTATGGAGCCGTGTTTCAGGCTTGATGCAAACTGCATTATAAACACTCTTTGCTTCTGCTGACAGCAAAGAAACCACTCTGGGATAAACGCTGGCATTAGCGCAAAATGTCTCCAAAGAATTCAAGTATTTCATCAAAAGATTTATCTTTTGGTTTCTGTGGTTGTTTAAAGCTGTGCAATGACCCATAGGCAGAAGTTATGTGATGGATAGTCCATCAGTATTTCATACCACCCCAGCAGCCACCCTCTAGAAAGGGAGACTGGAATTAAAAGGTTAATATTTGTTAAAAGTTGACACTTTTGTAGTCTTAAAGTTCCAGTTCCCAAGGGAGAAGAAAAGAATTGATTTACAGGATATATTTTAGAGTTTTGACTTGAAAAGCATATTTTATTTGCTTTGTTTCCTTTCTGAAAAATCTCAGTCCAAGAGAGAGTTGGTGCTACTCTAAGTCAGGCAAGTTCCATTGAAGTCAAGGCAATATTTTAGCTCTTCAGCTGCAAGTGTGTCCCTTAGTCCTTAATTAGTTAATGTCTAAGATTAGAGAGGCTGGTCAATGATTGCAAGGGAGGTGGAAGCGCTGTTTGTATTTATATTTCAGTCAATGTCTGCATTGATATGTTAATTTATTGCTGTTGGTGCTACAGATAAACCTGTGTATGATCTTATATAAGCACTGAGATTGCCTGAGAGAAACTGAAACCAGGAAATGGTCCTTAACAAGGTAGTAACTCCACTTCCACACTTTGAGTCCTCATGAAGAACTGAATCCTCACACTTCCCAAACAGTTAAACAGGGTCCTTCTGCAACACGGAGAAAACAAATTCCCAGCCAGCCCAATTCTATTGAAATCAATGAAACACTGGCAGCAGAATAATTTGCTCTATTTTGAAATTATGCTTTTTATTCCAGACCCCTTTTTCATTTGATATAGTGAAAAGGGCAAGATAATTCCTTCAGCTTATTTAAGCATGAGTCTACTATTGCTTCTTGTTGTTAAATCCTTGGTAGCTTTTGTTCAGCCTAATATAATTATTCTTCACACTCTATTGATACTTAATATTTATTAGCAACTGCATTTTATAATAAGAACATCCATCCTGATCTTATTTGTAAATCAAAGCCTATAAAAGAAAATATCACCATAGCAGTATCAAGATTAGAATCACACCCTGTATGTGTCAGTAATGTTTCATTAGAGACCAGAAGTTGTAAGTAGTAGTTTTCAGTGGCAACTGGTGTAACACAGTGGGATTATATTTTCAAGAATTCTTATCACAGACTTTAGATAGAATGACGTGAATTTGCTTTATTATTATGTTACTGCTCAAGACTGCTGCACGTTGTTTAGAATTTTCAAATAAATTCGTGTAATGTTTCAGTATTGGCAAATTTATTTCAGTATTACACTGACTTTTTTTCTGTTATATATAAAGCAAAAAATTTTAATCATAGTTAACTAATTAAATATGTGTTAAAATAGATAATTATGGGATTATGTTATTTAAAAATACAAATGATTATACAGTACATGTATTTCTATGAAAATATACCTAATGGAAAAAAGGATGAAAAAATACTTGCTATATGTGTTGTTAAATCAAACAATTTAGCAGAGGTGGACTGGTTTCTGCAACCCTTTTTCCAAATCCCTTTTTTATTACTCCTTGATTAACCCCACTGATTTCAATAAAGATCACTTGGAAGTTTGATAGTGTGAAAAAGGGTACCAGAACCTTTCTCAGGGGGAAGTGGTAACTAGTCTTACAAGAAGTAATTCTGTGTTCCATGAGATTTACTGCATATTATTCTTTATTTCTTCCTATTCATACTCCTTCTCTCCAATAGAAAGGTCACTGTCTCTCATTTTGATTTGATTGCAGGGAAGTTGAAAGAATTGGCAATCATGTTATGTGGCCAGTAAAACACAACATTTCTAGGTTGTCTCAAAAGAAAATACACAATCATGTCTGTCACACAAGCTGCAGGTGGTATCATGAACGCCAACATTATCATCACAGTAGAACTGATAGCAGCCAAGCTCACCCTGGAATCATAACTGCTTTTCATCTCACCTGGGCTTGTACTCTCTCAAAATGTAGCTTTATCTTGAATCACTTTTTTTGTCAGAGGGAAAATAAATGGAGGAAAAAAATGGAAAGAATTTGGCAAAAAATATAGGAGCTGAAAAGTTACTGGAGCTTGCATGTGAGGTCTCATAACTCTTCAGCATGAGGCTTCCTGTGGGCACAGGGGGTGCAGAGACGGCTGCTGCTCTCTGCCGAGGAGCCAGGTCCCCATGAGTGCAAAGCTTGACATCACCTCTCCTCTGTAGAGGCTGTGTCCAAGCTGGTGTCACGGGAGAATCACAATGCACTGATTCAGGCTGCACTTTATTTGGAGGAGCATTTCATTGCTCTCTGGTACTCAGTAGTGGGAGAGGAGTGGAGCAAAACCAAACAATGCAACAACACAACCAACCACCCCAAAATATTTTAAGGTTCAACCATAATCCTTCTTTCCTACAAAAAAAAAAATTCAAAACCAAAAAGTAGCTCTGAGGATGCTTGTAGGCATTTTCTTTAGCCATTACTCCAGGCTCAGAGTTATGTCTCCCCACAATAATGTTGCAGATAAATTAAGATTTTCACAAATGGTTTCTAATGTTTTGGCATTTCAATTTATATGGTCACAATGAAATGTTTTCACTTCTTTAGTGCCATTTCCATAATTTACACATCTGTAATATTAGATCGTCATCTGTCAGCTGAGTTGCACTAAGCTGAGTGAAAGGAAGATCCATAGTCCACAGCAATTTAACTGTAACCCATGGATCTTAGAGTAAAATTCCTGGAAAGGCTTAAGGGCTGTCTGCTGTCTCCTGACAAAATTTGAAATGAATGACACATCCTCTTGTTATTTTCTTTGACTTAGAAAAACAAGGGGAAAGATACTGGAATGGGAAGAGATGGGACTTACTGCCCTTTTTGGAGGGGGCAGGTTTGATCCAGTGTTTTCTCTTACACTAATGATCTGTTTGCCAAGGAAAAGGCATAAAGTGGATTGGAACAGGACCTGCTTCCTGGGTAGGTGGGATAGTCCCAGCAGGCACCTACTCCACCCAGACCTGGCTGTCATGGCTGAAATCCTAGTAAATAATATAGGATAATTCCAGAGTGTGAACCTCATTGGAGGTAATAATTCAGCAATAATAATGAGACAGTCCTCAGAAGATATAAAGAAAAAAATAGGATATATTTTGAATTGTAGAATGTTTAAGAGTAAAGAGGTTACAGGGAGTGGAAGACTGACCCTGAGAGACAAGAGAAAAATGCAGAATTTTCTTCATAATATTCTCTGAACTTAAACTCAGGCATAGAGTCCTGTAAGGTCCAGTGGGAATAATTTGCTTCTTTGCGCTTGCCTGATATTTTTCTTTCAAAGGTTTTTTTTTTTTTAAATTCCTTTCATAGACATTGCAGAACCAACTCATGTCTCTTTACATCTGTGTGACATTGATTTTCTTCCTTAATGAATTGCATGGGATTTCTAGCTGATTCATTCCTGCACTACCATTGTCCCTAGGTTTCTTCTTGAAATTTTGCAAGGAAAAGGCACAATCCACAGCTTGATTTCAACTGGGGTTAATGCTGGAGGCCTGTCACACGTATTTTAATTAGGAGCAAACACAAATTAATTTCCAGGATAAAATACTGATACGTTTTACCATAGGTCTTTAGGGGGTCAATAGTTTCATGCTTTGCCAGAGATGAGCGCTACTAATGTTAACATTGATTAAAACACTGAAGATAATACTTTTCAGATTATGGTATATGTCATAGTCTTTCTTCTGGCAAGATGATGAATTTAGTTTCTGGCTGCAGAGATAATTACCTTATGGATATTACCTTATGGCTATTATGGAGAATAACTGATTTCTGCCATAGGGATGTGTATGTGTGCACATGGAGCATTGTATATCTTGTTGGTACAGAGAAAGAAATAGGAATTTTTGTGTGCCCATATACATATATGTAAAAATAGAGAGGCAGATGGATTCTTGCATCAGAAAACATTTAACTGTTGACAGAAATGTGTTGCTTATACACCAGCTGACCTACATGAATGAAACCAGTGCCTAAGGCTCCAAACCAACAGGCATGAAGGTGAAAATGAAGATGTCTAATTGGGGCGATGTGTAACAGAGGATAAGGTATCTAGTAAAAGCTGAGAGTAATATTAAATCAATTGTCCTTGAGACATGCTCTCAGAGCTTACAAAATACAGTAGGATAATTTTGTTGCAGCAGTTAACATATGTGAGTATTTAGCACCTAGCAAGACTAGATATTTTTATAATCTTTGAGCTATGCTTTTTTTTTGTTAATCCGTGTTTGATTCTAGGTTAACTATGAGCTATCAATTCTAATACTAGTTTTGCTTGAAATTTGTACTTTTTGGAGGGTTTACTCTGCTTAAGGGACTGTGCATACAAATGTTTCTTCACTTTTTTCATCTATATCAAATCGAAGATATTGTCTCTCCCTATACCTTTCATTTGGTTGTCTTATTCTCAAAGCAGCCTGTCTGTCAGAGAAAAAGAAACTACAACAAAACATGGGTGGCAATAGATTCCAGGCAAGCCAGTCTTCTGGCAGTTCCCCTCATCACATACTGTCTTTTTCTCTTAGCCCCAGGTCAGCTCCCACCAAGCAGAGGAGCTGTTCTGTGTGTGCTCCAGTGATCTCTCATCAGTGCAGCACCAGGACTCCGGCAGGATCCCTGAGACATGGCCAGCTGCAGAAGAGGTGGAGAGGGGGTGTGACCTCACCCTCAAAACCAGACCAGAGCCTTGCTTGGGTATTAGAACAAATGGAAGTGCAGTCTGAAGGGCAGTGACCTTTAGAACACCCCATAGCTGTGAAGATAGATAGGGGATTGAGTGATAATTCTTCCTGGTAATTCCATGCTGGGTTTTTATAGAGAAAAGTTCATTTGTTGAGCACTTATTTAGGGGGTTTGGAGAATTGGCAGATAACTACAGACCTTCAGTGTCAGAGAACCTCCAAAGCAATTAGTGCAAAGCACATCTGTCTCAATTATCTCCTGAGATCATGTGATATCACATGGGCATATGGGCAAGAAATAATTCCTTCAGAGTTCCGATAAAACATGAGTAGTATTAAGAAAGGACATTCCTTTGACCTAAGAAGGAAATTCTTCTGTAGGTGATGTGAGAGGTTATGCTCATAGGTAATGCTTGTAGCATGGCAATTACAGATGCTTCGGAGCTAATTTATTGAAACTAGTGGAAAAGGGGTCACTTCATTAATCTTATAATGAAAAAATCATTTAGGAGAAGAGATGATGAAATTTTCAAATCACGTTTTTTTGTATTTTACTTAATAAAAAAAATAGTTGCACTTTTGAGACCATGGGGATGCAGTGAGAGCCAGCTCCTCCCTGGGAACCCAGAGCTGTGGGGTCCTTGGGGTGGCATGACCTGTGCTGCTGGCCCAGGAATGGAGCAGCACAGGCTGGGGGTGGGGGGCAGCCCCCACCCGGGCACCCCATGGGAATGGCACAAGGCCAGGTCAGGATCAGGCTCAGTGAGGGTAAGTAGGGTCAGACACAGCCCCAGGTGAGGCAGGTCATGGCTAAATAATACAGAAAATAATATCATGGATGTTGTGCTTGCAATGATTTGTCAACATTTTTAGCCATTCTAACAGCTACTCAAGTAGCTTAATAATATTCCATCATATCTATTATGAAATGTATCTTTTCTTTATTACAACTTCTTCCTGCTGGTACCCTGTGTATTTGATAACCTATGTCATAGATATACATATATATATATTTGATATACTGTTCTGTTTTCTTTTTACTACTCAGATTTGCTGGAGGTAACATCAAGTGAAAAAAAACACAAACAACTGTCTCATTGCTTACTCAGCCTCTTCAGCTCACACATAAGGGGAGAAAATAAGGGTTCATTAAAATTCTGCAAGTTTATGAAGCTGAGAGGCAAGACAGTTTACAGATTGATCACAGTTGCAGGTATAGTGTCTCAGTGATCAATACTGAAACATGTTTCTGGAGGCAGAAATTTGCTGTGCATTTAAAACAAACATACTTCACTTCTGAACTCCAGTAAGGGTTTAGAAAGACATGAACTATTTTCACTCAATATAGAATTATTGCTGAAATGGTCATAGCAGTGCAGAGAGAAAAAAACAACTGTATCTGTTGTCAGATGCATTTTTCAAATGGGGATTGAAGGATCAGAAGTCCAAATTTCAGGAATCTGCTTAGTTTAGTATCAACATATTTTTGAAACACGTTTTTGCTTATAGCTCTGTGGGGGAAAGTGTTTGGAGGCAAGTTTCTCTTTCTGTAGGCACAATTTTTTGCCAATAGCTCATATGAATTGTTTTGATCCATTAAAAACTACATTATTAATCTCGCACAAATGTACACTGAAAAAAACATTGTACAGCAGTCATGAGACTTGCTTCCTGTGAAGAAAGGAGAGAAAATTCATGTTTCCATGTCTGTGGGCTGCCCTGAGTGTACAGTCATTCATCTGTTATTATCAGACCACCAGAGACAGTGCTCTATTAGAACCAGTGCCTTATCATAGCATTTACAGTTGCCCTTTGCTCAGAGATTCTTTCATGCTAGATCACAGCATCCTTCTCAAGCAGAAATAATGGTGAGGGAAGAGATCCCTTTTGTTTAGCAGTTACATTCAATAGCTCTGTGGTGCTTAGTAATCAAAGGAAATGCAGCACAATGTCTTTACCCTGCTCCCACAGAACTTCAAACAACTTACTGCAAAGCACTGACTGTGAATAGGAGTTAGGACTAATTTTACTGTTGTAGTTTGAAGAGTTAAACAATCAGATACAACATAATTGTTTTTTGCAGGGCATGATTACATTTTTGCCTTGGCCACTCACTATCCAAATCAAATCCATTCTATTTCTATTTTTCATTCCACAGCAAGTACAAATACTGATTTACATGTCTCAAACATCTCTTGATGTATCAGCCTGAGCCTTTATCTTTTTTAAAAACACAGCAATTTATAATTAGGCTTGATTTATGTATGCTAATGAGTCACACATGTCTGAGAACTAAGGGGGAGCCAGTAAAGATACAAGATAGGTAAGCTGTAAAAGTTTGTTTTGTGTTGGTTTGTTTTCCCCTCTTAATGTGGTGTTCTTTCATGCTAATTTGTAGAACAATATTAGACTTTTAGTCATTTCTTGCCTAAATCAAGATTCTTGGCTGACATGCAGTTCCTTCAGGCTTTTATAGCAGGAAATTTTGTGCAGGCGTGTGATTATTCAGCTCAGCCGAAGTGGTCTATAAAACCCAGTGTCTGTGGCAAATTAAATGTGGGGAATTTAGATTTTTTCCTAAGTACTAGAATGAGAAGATGCTTCTTGTTATGAAATCACAGATAGAAGAATTTATTGGAAATAGCTATTTTTGAGAGTCTAGAAGACAGTAGAAAAGTTTTGGAAGTGACTGGAAAATCTATACTCTGCAGACATTAAAGTTACTCACTGAGAATAACTCTTTTAAGAGGGGGAAAGTATTTTTGTGTTTATTTAAATATTTTAGCCATTTAATTATTTTTCTTTCTAATGTGAAATGGGCCGGAATTTGTTTCATATAAGTATAGCATTTATTTACAGGTCAATTGATAAAATGTTTGGATAAAAAATAGTATCAGGAAAATGTTTCATTTCCAAAGGATATACAGGGAAATACACAATGTTGCAGTGAAAAAGAGTCACAATTCCAGCAGTCTATGTATCCAGTTAGGGTCACTGCTACCAAAACTGGCACACTCAAGGGAAATGTTTCCTGGACAGAGAAATTTCTTTTTATTTATTTTATTTTGTTTTTTATAAATGAGAATGAACCCCAGAAGTGGAGCTGTTGGAAGTGGAAAAAGTGGATAAAGTTCCTCTTGTAGATGAGGTCAGGATATAGGGCTACCTGAACTGAATCCAGTACAGTTAATGAAGCTGCTGCATAGTGTCTGAGATCTACAAACTCCTTTATTAAAGCAAGCAAAATGTCTAGCAAAAAGGGTAAAATTTAGAGAAGGATGTATGCTGGTGCTACACTTGACCAAGAAAATATAAATTATTTCCTATCTATCACTACACTGACAATGAAAGTTATTCCCTACGTTTTCAAAATAAATTTCTAGTTCTTTTGACTTCTCCTGGCTTGTGTTTCATATTTACCCTGGATTTCATATATCACGTTTCTAATGTATCTTGAAAAGCAGTTAAGTGGTTTAAAATCAGCAGGTTTGGGGTGTCTGGTGAAAGGCAAATTTTCAAGTTCTATTTATTCTAAAATGGTGGGTCAAGCCATAGAACTGATGAGCACAATTTTTCATTAATGAGCTGTGTAATGCATTGGCGGTTTTGAACCATTCATTGAATGACTGCATTGAACAGCTTGCCTTAAAGCTTACTGGATAACAGCAGTGATTTTAATTCTATGTATTCTATGCTCAATTGACAATAATGAAGCTGCAGATTTTGTTTTCACTTATCACTGAGACACTATTTGAATTTTGAAATTAAATTATTCTTTAGGTAACTTGGTTCATATTGTAATTTATTCATAACCACTAGAAATCAACATCTCTAAATGATGCTGAATCCATAATCCAAAATATGTTACAGCAGGAGATTGTCAGTCCTTAGTTGGTGACTTGATTGCATAGGACTTTGACAAGCAGATGTTACTAGGGAAACATTAGCATCTTAGGTGGCTTTTTTCTAAAACTTATTTATGGGTAAACATTCTTCTCTTCATTTCTGAAATATAATCTTATTAAAGAAAATTCCAATCTTTTTTCCCTTACGTTCCCATTATCTGTTTTTGTACAAAAGTGGGTTGTATTTATTTTTGCTGTTAGGCAAGATTTGAAGCAAATCTCTGTATGGTGGTAATACGTTTTTCTTTGATCAGATAAATTCTTTTTAGGCTTTATCATAACATATCCACAGTGAAGTCAGGTTCTTTTTCAAATTAAAATACTATGAAAGGATTTTGACAGCTACAGAAGCGAATGCTATCTACACTTAGTAACTAGGACACACAAACCTTTTGCTGTCCAGATAATCTTACAGAATCATTTCATTACAAAATGTCACATCAGAAATAGCATTTAGGTTTTTGCATGCTGCTTGTTACCTTTATAGTGTGAATATATTTGCATTTCCCCAGCTTTCTTCATAATGAGAGATTTTTCATAGAGAACATTGTATTTGTGCTGTGGTCTGATTCACTTATCAAGCACTTGCTATGTTCCAGATAATTTTAACAAGTGTGATAGTGTGTAAGTTAAAGAATATGGCTGCACAATTCCTTCGATCCATTTGCTGAGTCCCCAGTGATGGCATACACTCTGTGTGTGGAATGAAAACCATATTGTAGTTTGCACCTGCTATTAGGGTCTCTGTTAAGACAACTTCCTCAGATGAAGGACAAGTGGATGTGATTTTTTTAGTTTCACCTTCTTTGCTTTGCTACAATGATGATGTTGGGGCAGGCTTAACAACCATTTTAGAATCTCAGTACTCTACATCTTAATTTTATTCTCCGGCTTGTATAGCATTCTTATGGAAATTATTCCTTCTGTCTAAACTCTCTCAAAATATGTTTAATATTACTCAAGATTTATGTAGGCTAAATAGATACTCAGGATTTTATTTCAAAACTGTATTGCACATTTTTTCTTAGTAGTTTTATATAGTCTGCTCAGATACCTACATTCAATACTGACACTGAAAACAGGCTCCTGAAATCCTACCCATATACTGTCAAATATCTCCATGTCTGTAAAACAGCAGTTGAATGCAAGATTTAACAGAGAAGTGAAATTTGAAATAAATAGTATGGGTAATAGAGGAAAAGAAAATGTTCCCTAAAATGGGAAGGGAAGGGGTGGAGGTATCTTGTTATTTGCTTGCAGG
>WAAG01032234.1:24604-37108 GCA_013390105.1 Tichodroma muraria | reverse complement strand
TTTTTTTTTTTTTCCTGTAGCAACAAATCATACAGAAAATATATGGAAAATGGAAGATACTGTGTTGAATATTTATTTTTTTTTCTTTTCCAGGCATCTATTAACAAGCTAAAAGTGACAGAACCATGGCTCAGTTTCCAACACCTTTTGGGGGTAAGTGGTTTCTGGTGTGTTCTGTTCCTGTGTGCAAAACCTTGGCATCAACACGTTCCTTTCCAAGAGTTTTCTCTAGGGAAGTGTTTGTGCTGCGTGCATCTCTGGGCTCAGGGTTTCTCTGCTGTGTGATGGCTTCGCAGGTCCCTCCCAGCCAGCAGCACAGAGCCCTGTGTGCTGCATCCATCCCTTCCAGCCCCTCACTCTGTCCCTGCAGGGCACTTCCAGGCCACCCAGGCTGTGGGACACCACCTCACTCTGCTCCACTTGGACTGGAGAAGGGCAGATGCTTTTTCCTTTCAGGGTTCCTGGACTTACTAGTTGCTAAAAGGTCCAGCAGATGCCTTTGGGTGGTATCACTTGCAGTTTTTTCCTTGTTGTCCCATCACCAACATTTAGGTTAGAACAAAAGTAGCATGTTATTTTAACTCTTCATTTCCAACAGGGGAAGTTGCAGCATCTGGAAATGCAGTGAAAAATCCAGAATGGGCCCTGGCAGTGCAGCAGGGACAGGATTTTTGCTCTTCACATGAAATCACAGAATCCCAGACTGGTTTGGATTGGGATGCTCATCCCATGATGATGCTCCCAGCCCCAGTGTCCAGCCTGGCCTTGGGCACTGCCAGGGATCCAGGGGCAGCCCCAGCTGCTCTGGCACCCTGGGCCAGGGCCTGCCCACCCTGCCAGGGAACAATTCCTTCTGTATAACCCACCCAAATCTCTCCTCTTTGAGTCTGAACCCATCCCTGCTTGTCCTGTCACTCAGTTCCTGATGAACAGTCCCTCTTCCTTGTAGAACCCTTCAGATCCTGGGAATCCATTTGGGAGTTGAGTTTTGCAGCTGATCTGCAGAAGGATTACAAAGAGAAGTGTCAGTGCTGAGACAGAGCAACTGCTCTGGTTGCAATTAAAGGTTGCATCTGTTGAGGGCTTTTCTGTGGGCAGGGTCAGATGGGATTTTGGGGAGGAAGAGGTGCCCTTGCAGGTGAAGCACCTGGAATTCCACCTGTGTGAGTTCTGGGGGCAGATGACCTCCCACCCTTGGGCTGTTTGCAGAGGCCCAGAATGCTATGAGATAATTGCACTCAGAAATAAAAGAGGGTGGTTTTTAGGTAATGTTTCTTAATGTCATTTCTCCATTTCTTTTGAACCAGGCAACCTGGATATCTGGGCTATTACTGTGGAGGAGAGAGCAAAACATGATCAACAGTTCCATAGTCTGAAACCAACTGCTGGATTTATCACTGGTAAACAAACAGTTTCCACTTCTAATTTTGTTTAGTTAAATTTTAACTAGTGAGCCTAAATGTGTACAGAGCTGCCTGGGAGACCTATGGGCATAATGATTAGAAAATTTGGACAGGTATTTCTTATTTTATATCCCATTGTTCAAATGTCTTGCCACATCAGCACCAACTTTTCTGTTATTTTCTGATATTTTCTCTTCCCCATCCTGCTGTGGAAGGGAGTGATGGGTTCTTTGTGCCTGGGGTCAGCCCACCACATTAATATTGTGATAAATAAAAGGTCTGATTAAATAAGGGTGTGTCAATTTAACTGAAATCAGGTTTAGAAATTCAATTTGTACAGCACTGACATCAGCATGGTTGACCTCTTAGAAGAATCTAAATGCAAAACTGGTTGAAGCAGTGGGAAGCAAAGCTCCAAATCAAGGAATTGCACCGATCCTAATAAATTTTCATCCAATTTTGGTCTCAAAGGCAATAGGAGACCTCCTCTTCCTTGCTCTGTTTTGTTACATTGAATTTTCTTAGTGCTTTGTACACGATCATCAGTCATGGAGTGGGTTGGGCTTCTGCTGCAGGTATTTTTTCCTCCTGATTCCCCATTCCCTCTGCCAGGTGTTTGGAGCTGGAGCTGAAGCCACGTCCTATTTATTTTACAGGTGATCAAGCCAGGAACTTTTTTTTCCAATCTGGGTTACCTCAGCCAGTGCTAGCACAGATATGGTGAGTGTGGGGTGGCCACAGGGCTGGTTGTGGGGTGGGGCTGAGTCCAGCTGGGGCTGGGCTCTCCTGGGGTTCCTCAGGCTGGGGGCCAGCCCTGCTCTGGGTGTTTGTGGGGGTTCTGCATCCAGGGCCCCCTGGGGCAGTGCCAGGCTGGGTGGGTGTGGCTGTGCCCCAGGGCAGGGAGCTCTGCAGGGGGGGCTGGGCAGGCTGGAGCCCTGGGCTGGGGTCAGAGGGGTGAGGGTCAACAGGGACAGGTGCTGGGTCCTGCCCTGGGGTCACCACAACCCCATGGGACACTCCAGTCTTGGGACAGAGGGGCTGGGAAGGTGGGAAAGGCCCTGGGGGTGCTGGTGGCAGTGGCTGGACACGAGCCCAGGGGTGCCCAGGAGGGCAGGAGGCTGGGCTGTCCCAGCAAATGGCATTTTGGAGGTTGGCAGTTTCAAACCCTGATTTCAAATTGCTAAATGCTTTCAAGCTCTGTGAAAACTGGGCTAATACAATTGCTAAGCACAGTAATTAGCAATAAATCTGCTAATGGGGAGAGCCTAGGCAAGACATGGAATGTTTGTTACAAAAATGAAGATTAACATAGACTGTTTCCATTGGAGTCAAAGCTTGAAACTGGAAATTTTTGTCACTCCTTGGTGAATTCAGCCAGATCCAAATTTGCTGCCCATTACACAGCACAGACATCCCTCCCCTGCCAGATTTTGCTGTAGGAGTGAAGGTGTTTCTGCTCCAAATTCTTTGACCCTGCCAGACCTGGACCTGCGTGTGGAGGGCCAGGAGCCAGGGAATGGCTTCCCAGGGCCAGAGGGCAGGGCTGGGTGGGATCTTGGGCAGGAATTGTTCCCTGGCAGGGTGGGCAGGCCCTGGCCCAGGGTGCCCAGAGCAGCTGGGGCTGCCCCTGGATCCCTGGCAGTGCCCAAGGCCAGGCTGGACACTGGGGCTGGGAGCAGCCTGGCACAGTGGGAGGTGTCCCTGCCATGGCAGGGGGGGCACTGGGTGGGCTGTGAGGTCCCTTCCAACCCAAACCATTCCATGATTCTGTGATTATTCATAGTTTGCATTAATAATATTACTACCAACAGAGATTTTGGTGCTAGACAGAGATAATTAAAACTGGTTTTCATTCTAAATTGGTAAAGCAGCAGAGGGATGGAGAACTTTGGGGAAATCTGTTCCCTTTTCCTCTGTGAATTTGAGAGGGAGTTTATTGCCATTACAAAAACTTTCTGGTGCTGTTAAGAACTGTTAAAGGCAGAATTTTACTCTGACAGGAGAAAGAGGAGAATTATTTTATTGCTTTGGAAATCTGCATGCCCAGATCTACATGGCTTTTAAATAAAGAGCTTATTTTCTTTTCTAATTATCTTCATCTTACAAGTATCAAAGCTCTGGTTGTCTTATTTACTGAAGCCTCAGTGGTGTTCAAATGTCCCTTTGGAACATATCTTGCCTCTGAATTAAAGAAGGAAAGTTTTATCCTAAACAAGACATCCTTTCTCCAAAAATCTTCCACCGGCATTGGCTTTAAGTAGGTGTTAACAAAACCAAACAGTTGTAAATAGTCTGACTAAGGATCTCTTCCTCTCTGAATTATTCAGTTTTCCAGGCTCTTGAGAGGAAGGGAATCATTCCACTCCCTCTGGAGTTGTCATAGAGACAAGACCTGCACATTTTTGTTAATGAAGCTGAACTAAAACTTATTCAAGCTGCCTTTCGAAATCATAAAGCAGCTCATGGCCATTCCTTTCTCTCTTTCTTATTTTTTCAGTCATCTCTGAATTAAGAGAAGTAAATATTTAAGTAAAAATCTTTATATAGATCCTTGAGTACTTTTGAGGGGGAGTTCTGGAGTAATGAGCCCGAAATCTCTGAGAGATGGGAGCTGCAGAAAAGTGCTCTTCCATCAGTATCTGCTCCTGGAACAGCTGGGTTGGGGTTTTGTAGGTAGCATTTGGTTGTTACTGGGAGAGAAGGGGAGGATTCCTCAAGGAAGGAAAGTTGTAATTCTGAGTTAGAGCAACTTGCAAAACTCTGGAATTAATTTTCTGATCTGAGAAATCCCAACAGGGTTTGGCTTAGGAGGGACCTCACAGCCCATCCAGTGCCACCCCTGCCATGGCAGGGACACCTCCCACTGTGCCAGGCTGCTCCAGCCCCAGTGTCCAGCCTGGCCTGGGGCACTGCCAGGGATCCAGGGGAGTCCATAAGGAAGTGTCTGTCTGGGTGTCTGGGTGTGGTGTTTTGGGAGTGTTTCCCTATTCTTGATAATTTTAGCTGCAGTTGATTGTAATAATGTGAGAAAAACCTGGCCTGTGTTTCCTAAAGGATCCCTCACAGCTGGAGGGACCCGAGGAATAAACCTGAGCAATCCCTCATTTCTGGGCCTATAAAAGCTTCCCCAGAATTCACGGTCCTTTGAAATAGCAGCTCCCTGGTTTTTATTAGCATTGAGAGTTCCTGTGTCCCTTGTACTCCTCATTCAAGGAAAGAAAAGTCTCTGGGACCTCAGTGATCAAAGGAGTGAAGTATTATGGTCTGCCACAACACCTTCCGTGCTGTTCTACCCTTCAGCAGCTCCAGCCTCCTCCAGGCTGGGGATCAATTAAGAAGCCTCTAATTGGGCTTTGAGCTGGGCCTGCAGTGGCTTGGGAGATAACTGTGCTTAAGCAGAATAATCTGCCTTTCTTCAGAGCCCTGAGGAATGGGGCCTCAAAGAGCATCTCCTGTGGGGCCCGGCCCCCCGGAGTGAAAGGAGAACTGAAATAATCAGTGCCGCGTGCTCTCCGTGCATTTGGAGTTACTGATTTTGTCAGGACGGAGTCGCTGGGTGAATTCCCTGTTCCTGACATCTGCTTCCCTCCCAGCCTTCCTAAATCTGTGTCCAAGGGTGGGCAAAGTGGGGGTAATTGTGGGGGCTGTGGCTTCCTGCGCAGCGTCCGTGCTGTGACTGAGGCCGAGAGCTGAGTGCTGCTCGCTGCTCGGGGCTGAGCCTGTGGCACATCTGGGACTGTGCAGTCAGTCCAGCGTGGCAATGTGCAGCTCAGCCACTCCACATCTGGGAACTGCCCCGTGATCCTTGGTTTTGCACAGTGCTGGTTTCATGGGGAGATGATTTGTGTGCTAATTACAGCATCTTTGATGGGAAAACTGCCCGTGTTCAGTTTCTGCACCTCATAAATGCCAATGTAATCAAGCTTGCTCTTCATTCTGCAGAAAAGGTGAGAGAAAGGAGGAGAAGATCCACGGGGAAGGATTTGTCAGCACCTGAGCCCCGGGGTGGTGCTGAGCCCACTGCAGCTCCTGTCATTAGATACAAACCCAGGCCTGGCCTACAGAATATAATGAATACTTAGTGTTTAATCCATTTACTCTGCACTGGTTCCAGCCAGACCACATATGAAACAAATACAAGGGCACCACATCGTCCCAATTTCATTAGGAGCAGAAATTAGTGGAATTACGTGGTGTTTGCTGGCAGGCCCTCCCTGCATTTCAGGTGCTGCTTATTCTAGAGCAGCTCAGGAAAATCCAGCAGCCTGCCACCAACTTCTGCAACTAGAAATGAAAATGTGCCCTATTTTTGCAGGAAGAGTTTGTCAGACAAAAGCTGCTTTTTCTTCCTGTACTGTAAAGCTGGAGAAACTCTGGGGGATGCAGACAACTCCCTGCCCTGATATTTATGCTGGTAATTTCAATAGTGAAGCTGTTGGTGTAGAGTAAAGGAGTTCACAGAAGGTCAGATGCTGAATGAAAAGCTACAGCTGCTGATGTGAATTGGAGTTCAATGAGAGCAATGACACTGGTGCACATCAGAGTTTCTGATTGCTGGGCAATTAATGTTTTCCCATGTAGGATGCAAAGATTTGCTGTGTCCCAGCAGGAAATGGTGCCTGGAGGGTTGAGGTTCTTACAGGGTGATCTTTACTCTTCCTGCATTTTCCTAGCCGGGGATAGAACCCACTGAGGGTCTGTCTGTGCTTATTAATAGAAAGGTTTATCTCTTATAAATCAAAGTATTTGCAGGTGTAGAAGCCACTGGTAAGACAATTATGGGACAGGCTGGGAGAGCTGGAGGTGCTCACCTGGAGGAGAGAAGCTCCAGGGAGAGCTCAGAGCCCCTGCCAGGGCCTGGAGGGGCTCCAGGAGAGCTGGAGAGGGACTGGGGACAGGGCTGGAGGGCCAGGAGCCAGGGAATGGCTTCCCAGGGCCAGAGGGCAGGGCTGGATGGGATCTTGGGCAGGAATTGTTCCTGGCAGGGTGGGCAGGGCTGGGCTGGAATTGCCAGAGCAGCTGGGGCTGCCCCTGGATCCCTGGCAGTGCCCAAGGCCAGGCTGGACACTGGGGCTGGAGCAGCCTGGCACAGTGGGAGGTGTCCCTGCCATGGCAGGGGTGGGAATGAAATGAGCTCTAAGGTCCCTCCCAGCCCAGTCTGGGATTCTGGGGTTCAGCATCTTTCAGGCACAGGTGCAGCTCATGCTTTTTAAGGGTACCGGTATCTGAGTCTCAGTGTCCTCTCCAGACTTTCTTTAAATGCTGCTCCCAGATTTTAATTTCTATTATTTAGCCCCATGGCATCAGAACTGGTGGGTTAAGGCAGCTACACCACTGAAAACCCTTTCTTAGGAGTACTGGAGAGTTTTGGAGTGTCTGTGATGCTGCTGGGGATCAACCTGTGCCAGTCCCTGCTGGGATCTGCCTCCCCATGGGGATTTCCATTTTGCCACTGCCTTTACCTGGCTGTCTCCTTGTCAGTTATAAATAGCTGTCAATTCACTGGAGTACTTTTGAGATAACTTTCCACCTAGTTGCACAAAAACTCTCTTTGAGAAGGATTTGATCAGAAATGAAGCTCTGGTTCAACCATGCTGCCCATGACATAGAAACAAATGCATGAACTTCAAAATCTGTATTATTCCAGTGCTGAAATCTGTACTTAATTCTTCAGACAAGCTGAAAGAAGTACCATGCTCAAAGCATGGTATTTAAAAGTAAGTTTATAGCTAATTCTGTTATTGATGTGCTTTTACTCAGGGGTTTTTTGGTGTGCAGTGGCAGGAACTGACACTCTTCTTCCTGCTTCTCTCCCCCCAAGCTCCCACCCCTATTCCCTGCTGAGCTGGGTTTTCTTAACTAGCAAGGGAAGGAACAAAAAGCAGACTGTTTAAGTCAGACTCCTTTGCCTGAAAGCCTATTCAAGGCCTAGGCTCAATGTTTCATCTTGAGTGCTATTGTTTAATTGAAAACACATTTGCACACTCACAGATGGAGCAATGCTGAGGGGAGTCACAGATGTAAAGAATGTTTTATTTTAAGTGGAGCTAAAGTACAGATTTGCAGACTCAGTGATTTGCTTCTCTGTGGTGCTGTTTGAGGACCCTGTGCTTTCATTGGTGTGATTTTGCAAAGTTTTTGTACAGCTACATTTGTTCTGGATGCTTCGATGTAATTCTTCCAAGAGTTGAAAAGCAACTTTAAAGTTTTTATTAATCACCCCAGGAAAGAAATCAAGGAGCTCTTATGTTTAAATAGTGTTTTATTTTTAGCCTGGCATAATTTTGGGTGGAAATTAGTGAGAATCCCCAAATCCCTGAGGCTGGAAAAGCCCTCCCAGCCCAGGCAGTGCCAGCTGTGCCCGGTGCCCACCTTGTCCCCAGCCCAGAGCACTCAGTGCCACCTCCAGGGGACACCTCCAGGCACGGGCACTCCAAAGCTCCCTGGGCAGCCCCTGCCGAGGCCTGAGCACCCTTTCCATGGGGAAATTGCTCCTGGGGCCACCCTGAGCCTGCCCTGGCCCAGCCTGAGGCCGTTCCCTCTGCTCCTGTCCCTGTTCCTAGCAGAGCCCGACCCCCCCTCAGTGCCCTCCTGGCAGGAGCTGGGCAGAGCCAGAAGGGCCCCCTGAGCCTCCTCTGCTCCAGGCTGAGCCCCTGCCCAGCTTCCTCAGGAATTCTCCAGCCCCTTCCCAGCTCCCTCAGCCCCTCCTGGGGCTCCAGCCCCTTCATCAGCCTTGAATACCTATACTCATGTAAGCCTGCTCCTGGGCAGGGCCTGAAGTTCCTGATTGCAGCATGTAACTGTGAAAACGCTGTGTTTTGCAGGGCTCTAGCTGACATGAACAATGATGGGAGGATGGATCCCTTGGAGTTTTCCATAGCTATGAAACTCATCAAACTGAAGCTCCAGGGTTACCAGCTCCCGGCCGCGCTGCCACCCGTCATGAAGCAGCCGCCCCTCGCCCTGCCCGGTGCCCCAGGATTTGGTAAGAGCCCTGTTCTCCTCCATTTTCCTCCTTGTCACCTGGGACCGCAGCAATTCCATCGTCCTTTTGCAGTTTCTCCAAGAAAATTTTAGGGAAAAGTGCTTCTAAAACCACATGGGCTCAAACCCAGATGTTGCACGTGCACTGAGACAAATTGCACTGGGCTTTTACCTGAGCTCAGCTGCTGTTTGCTTCAGGTTTGCACTGCTCCAAACAAAACATGGCTCAGGTAGTCGGGCTAGTGCATTCCAAAGGGATGGGTTTGGGATTTAAACTGTTGGCATTACTGGATCTCCAGCTTTGGCAAGATCTGCTCTGTTGTTCTTGAGTTTTTAAAATCCTTGTTTTAAAAACCTTCTGCTTTGATGAGCAGTGCTGCTCTGTAGGAGCTGAACAGCTGCTGGGGTGAAATATTGCCAAAGTCACCATCATTTCTAGGAAAAGAGTAGGGGAGATGGGATGGGGAAAGGAAAATAACTAAATAAAGCCAAACCTCTGACACCTTGGCCCTGTCGTGAGAGGTTCTTTCCCTTTTTGCTTTAGTCTTTGCTGTGGCTCAGGGTTATTGGAGCCTGGGAATCATGGAATGGTTTAGAATGGAAGGAATCCTAAAGCCCATCCAGTGCCACCCCTGCCATGGCAGGGACACCTCCCACTGTGCCAGGCTGCTCCAACCCCAGTGTCCAGCCTGGCCTTGGGCACTGCCAGGGATCCAGGGGCAGCCCCAGCTGCTCTGGCAATTCCAGCCCAGCCCCTGCCCACCCTGCCAGGGATATTCCCAATATCCCATCTAAATGTCCTGAGGAAAGGAAATTTTCCTGAGGAAACCTTTTTTCAAAGGTTTATTGCCTTTGATAAACTGCTTGCAGCAGTGTGGTTTGATCCACTGTAACCCCCACAAGTTTTACAGTCAGAAGGAAAAGTCTTTGCAGGAAAACAGTGAAAACTGGACAGAGCAAGTACAGGGTTAAGTGAGAAAAGGCAAAATGAACCCCCCAAACCCCAGCCAAATGGGTGGTTCCCCTATTCTCATTCCCCGTAGACTGATGTGAGCTGTTTGCACACCCCTCGTTCTTCCCCTGGCCCTCCTTAACCTCCCTGGTTCCCTGCAGCTGTGCTTACCCCCCAGGCTCTCATTCCTGTGCTCTCCCCACGAGCTTTGCCCAGTCCCATCCCAGCCAAGGGCTGGAGCACTAATCCTGCAGCTCCTGGGGCGGCCTGGGGGCTCGCTGCTCCTGGGCTTGCCAGCGCTGCCCCTCGCTCAGTCCGAGGCGCACGATTCCTTTCTTAGCGGATGCTGCTGGGCAGTTTGGGGCAGTGCTGCCCCCGCTGCGGGGCTGTCCCTGTGCCCCGTGTCCCCTTCCTGTCCCCCCTGGGCTGGGAGGCCGTCCCAGGGGTCGGGAGGTGCCCCTGGAGGTGTCGGTGACCCCGCAGTCCCTGCGGGCGCCATCTCGGGTGTGCGTCAGAACCAACCTGTGCTTTTCTCGCCCGTAGGTCTCGGGGGCATTGCCAACATGCCATCCCTCACCAGTGTGGCCCCGGTGCCCATGGCATCCATCCCGGTGGTGGGGATGTCCCCCCCGCTGGTGTCCTCTGTCCCTGCCGCCGTCCCTCCCCTGGCTAACGGAGCTCCTGCTGTCATCCAGCCCCTGCCTGCTTTCGCTCACCCCGGTACGCCGCTCTCACTCTCCGTCTCCTGCTCCTAACAGCTCCCCTGCCTTTCCTTGGGACACGTGGAATTAGCCACTCCGAGTGATGCCTTTGGGGAAGGACTGTGCTTTGCTTTAGCCCACTTGGCACACTTGGAGGAGAGCTAAAAGAAGGAATGTGGACATGGCCTCCCGCAGGAGTCCCTCGTGGTGAGAAAATAAAACAGCACTGGAGACGTGAACTTGCCAGGAAACTGTTGCCTGGAAATTGGGCCTCTCCTGTCTCTTTATAGCTACTGAAGTACTGCTGTTTGTTAGGGTGACTTTAATACTGAACTACGTATGGTTTCTAACGTGTACCAAAATATAATTTGGTATCTTTCCATGAAGCTGTGGGAGTAAAAAGATACGAGGGAAGTGCCCTTGTGTTTCCCCCTGTCCTGCTGGACTCTCTGATCTTTATATTGTTGAAAAGTTCCCATCAGACCCCCAGTGCTTGTACTCGATGTAGGAGCTGAATGAATGTCATGGGAATTGCCTGCTTCACTGTGAGTAGCAATAAATCCCCGTTTTCTCTCTTCCCAGCCACTTTGCCAAAGAGTTCTTCCTTCAGCCGCTCCGGGCCGGGAGCTCAGCTCAATGCAAAGCTGCAAAAGGCACAATCCTTCGACGTGGCCAGGTGGGGCTGGGCCTGGGGCAGGGGCAGGGAGGGACAGCCAGCAGGGGGTTGGGGCCCCAGGGCTTGGGAAAACTCCTTCCCTTTCCCAAAGTGGTCGTGTGAAATAGTAGAAATCACTTCCTGCAGAGGTCCCACTTCAGCGTTCCGTGGGGTGCTGTGGCTTTACAGGGAATGCTCCAGGAGCAGGGAATCTTGGAAATAAAATAACTACCTGCTAACAGTGCTGACATTATCTTCACTTGATTTTTAGAACAGCATTTGCTTCTGTAAACAAAACCTGCATCGTGCATAGACGCTCCTGGTACTGTGAAAACAAGACAAGTAATACATTATTTAAAATTAGCAGCCCCAGGGTAATTGCTGAAAGCAAAATATTTAATAGGTCTCATAATTTAAATGCACTTCACATCATCATTTCTTCTATATTCTTCAAGTTCTGCGTGAAAAATCACTTAAAGGACTTTTAGATTATTCCAAGGCCTAGAAAAACGTGTGGCTGGACAAAAGAAGTTTTAAAAAATGGTTTAGAAAAATGGATCTAACAGAAGTAAGAGAGGGATTTCCCAAAGTCCTTATAAATCATCTGTCTCACGGATCCATGGCACAGGTTTTTTGCAAGAGGAAAATGGCTTGGGACATGATTAAATGATCTGGTTTTATTTTCATTTCCTTCTGCAAGCTTGTCTATTGCCCTGCTGTTAGATAAGTGACACTACTCAGTATTGGCAGATAATTAAAAGTCTTTCAAAACAATTCATTTTCTCTCTGAAATTTAAACTGACCAGGAGGAGAGTAGGGATGCTCTGATACAATTTATGTGTAACATAGAAGTTAAAATGTGTGGAACCCCCAAATCCAGCAAAACTGAAGAGGGATTCCTATGGGTAAAAAATAAATATTTAGCCTTTTTTCTTATTTTCATTATTGAAGGGGCAGCTTGTTTTTGCTTTGTTCCAGTGAAGGGGTATTATTAAAGCTCAAGAGTTTGGAAATCAAAACCAGAAATAGAGATACTGGCTTGTGTCTTGTCATGTGAGAATGGTTTATAAGGTCAAAAAAAGGACAAACTTTGAATGTGCCTAAAGGCAGAAAAACTCTGGCCTTGTTTTTCAGAATTAGGATTTCTCAGCCTTCAAGCCTGGGAAATTAGAGCTGCAAATCAGCTCAGCCTGTTATGGGAAGGAATTAAAACTGGGAATATTACATTCCTCACCTGTTCCATTATGAGAAACTTTGTTCAAATGTGGCTTTTTCACATGTTTTTTCTACATTTCCAGTATGTTTTACATTTATTTTCCTTCATCATCATTGTTTGGCTAAGAGAAACAGTTAAAGTCAGAGTAAAACATTATTCTGCGTTTCCTGTTACATGTTTAGGTGAAAGCTCGTAGCTCCTCTGAGCAGTTTAAGTTCCTTCATTCTCTGCCAGTAAAGAAAAAAGCAAAACTCTTAAAAAAAATATCATCTTCCAAGAAACTGAATTGTGATAAATGTTTGCAAACAAGAGGTCAAACCTGTGGTGGTTTCAGGAATAGCAGGGAATATTAGATCATGGAATCATGGAATGGTTTGGGTTGGAAGGACTCTAAAGCCCACCCAGTGCCACCCCTGCCATGGCAGGGACACCTCCCACTGTGCCAGGCTGCTCCCAGCCCCAGTGTCCAGCCTGGCCTTGGGCACTGCCAGGGATCCAGGGGCAGCCCCAGCTGCTCTGGGCAATTCTTTGCTTCAGGAAAGGGCTTGGGATCGTGCCCCTGTGCCCCTCAGGTGAGCCCCACCTGCAGAGCT
>WAAG01032234.1:6165-24588 GCA_013390105.1 Tichodroma muraria | reverse complement strand
GTCCCTGCCATGGCAGGGGTGGCTCTGGGTGGGCTTTAAGGTCCCTGCAGCCCAAACCCTTCTGTGACTTACGACTCTGTGCTTGTTCCCATTACCTTCATGAGATGAAATTCCCAATTCTCCCTGTTCTCCCTGCTGTCCTTGCAGCTCTCCTGCCGTGGCAGAGTGGGCCGTGCCTCAGTCCTCACGGCTCAAGTACCGGCAGCTCTTCAACAGCCACGACAAAACCATGAGTGGACACTTGACAGGTACCTGGCACAGCTTCTGTTGTCTCCTTGTTTTGAGCTGTAAGAGCCAATTTAATGCCACTGAGGGTGTTGTTCACATAGTAAGAGACTCCTCAGTATTTTTCTGTTTGAGTCTCCCAAGTGCTTAGTGCTCTTGTTTAGAAGGAAATATTCATCGCAGCTGGGATTATTTTATCACCATCTTTCCTTTATTTTCTGCAAAGCTGACCCTGGGAAATGTTTTTGGAAAAGGGCACAGTGGGTTCTGTGAAAACTTGTGCAGCCATTTCCAGTGCTTGGTTCACCCACTGCTGAGAGCAGTGTCCAGTTCCAGGGAGAGACTAGACTGGTCCCCTAGCTTGATTTTACCAGTTCTGGTGCATACCTTTGTGGTTTAGAGCTTTCTTGGTTTTTAATCTGAGTGATTTGGTTGCCCAGAGTAGCTGGGGCTGCCCCTGGATCCCTGGCAGTGTCCTAGGCCAGGTTGGCCATTGCGGCTTGAAGCAGCCTGGGACAGTGGGAAGTGTCCCTGCCATGGCAGGGGTGGCTCTGGGTGGGCTGTGAGGTCCCTCCCAACTCAAACCAGTCTGGGGTTCTGTGGTTGTTGTGCAGAGGTGAAGTATTATTTCTTGGTTATTTGGGGGAGTCGGGTTCCTGCTGGTCACATCTCTTGCTTATTTTGTTCATATTTGTTTCCCTTTTAGGTCCCCAAGCAAGAACGATTCTCATGCAGTCAAGTTTACCCCAGGCTCAGCTGGCTACAATATGGTAAAATAAATGTTTCTATTTCCATCAAAGCACAAACTCTCCTGAAACCTCTGCTCTGGAGTCCATGGGGTTTTCTCCATGTTCAGTCTCACTGATAAATCACACGTTGCTCTTTGTCATGTGTAACTTTATAAACAAAACCTGCACCTCTATGCCTTTATTAATATTATTCCCCAAGAGCACCAGGAGCATCTTTTGTGTGATGTTTTGGAAGTTGGGGCTCACTGCTGGGTTTTTAGGCAGAGCAGATGTTCAGCATCCTGTGCCTTCCACATCCCCTGACAGAGCACCAGGGAAACATTTACCTTTGCACAGGTGGTAGAACAGGAAGCTTGACCCAAACCAAATTTCTGTGGGATTTCTCTGCCTTTCCCATGGGTTTGGGAGGGCTCATTTCCCAGGGGCTGGACTTGCAGACCTTTACAAGAATGGATTTTTAAAGGATTTGTCTCAGCTTCCCTTTTGCCTTCCAACTTGTTGTTTGCTGAACTTTATTATGTTTTTATTGCCCCATGGAAAGTTGTTCCTAATTAACTTCTGTCCTTTAGGAGTGTTTGCTTGAGGAGCACTGGAGCTGGCCCAGGGACTCAGTGTGAGGATGGCAGTGGTGCAGTCACTCTGACAAGGCCATTCAGCTGCACTTGTTCTCTTTGCAAAGCACTGGGAGTTGTGTTATAAATTAAAAACCATTCTTCCCTTCTCTGTTTCCTAACAAAGGGATAAAAACAAATCAGCTCAGTCCCCCAGCAGATGATTAACCAAGAAATGCTCTTGGAAGAACTAAGAGATGCTTTTGCCAGCCTTGCAGTGCTTGTGTGGGCAGGCAGCTGCCACCAGCTCACTCCAGGGGCTGTGAACAGGACTCGCTCAGCTGGGGACATTGACAACTGCCAATGCACTGAGATAGGGAGGGATAGTCCAGCTCTTGTTGGTCCTTCCCTGAGCCCTGCTCTGGGGCTGCTGCTGTCTGGGGTGAGGTTTGTCAGCCTGTGCTGGGGCTGAAATCCCTGGCTCAGGCACTCAAAGGGAAGGGTTGATGCTCAGCCTCGGGGCTGTCCTGGGAGTTCTAACCCAGGTATGGACCCAGCTGTTCAGTCATTTCTGTGCGTGGTACATTCCCAGGCTCCTGCCTTGTTCCTGTGCTCCAGCCTGAGGGGTGCAGTGTCACAGGTGTGGATCGAGTGAGGCTGGGATTGCCACCTGAATTTAAATCTCATCAGCAAAGTCCTGTGCCTTGGGACTTCAAAAGAGTTTATCACTTATTTCCCTTTGATTTTGACAGTATCATGGGAGATTTTCCTGCATGATTAGAGTGCAGCATGCTGGAGAAACAAATCCTGAGCTGGGAGGGACCCACAGGGATCATCCAGTCCCAGTCCTACCCCTGGCCCTGCCCAGCCCCCCAGCAATCCCAGCCTGGGCATCCCTGGAGCTCTGGCAGCCTCGGGGCCGTGCCCGTTCCTTGAGGAGCCTGGGCAGTGCCAGCACCCTCGGGGGGAAGAGCCTTGCCCTAAAATCCAACCTAAACCCCTCCTGGGCCAGCTGCAGGCACTCCCTTGGGTGCTGTCCCCAGCTGTTAATTTTGTCCAACACCACCTTAACAGGAGTAAAAACGTTCTGTGCCTCTGTTGGAGCTCTGCTTTGGGGCCATCCAGAGACATTTCTCCATAATTTTTAATACGTGCATCGTGCCAGAGTGGGCTGGTGCTTGTCAGGACTAGAACACCAGTGGCTTTGATTTCACTGCCAGTGGGTGCCCTGGAATGTGAGATAGGAGCCTCCAGGGAGGAAGGAGACCAAACCTTGAAGTTCTGCCAAACACCTGAGCTGGTTCTTTTGGGTGTTCATGAGGAGTTCCAGAGAACTCTTCTGGTTAAAGTTCCTTCTCTGGCTGTTCCAGGCAGCACTCAGAGCAGGTGAAGGAGAAGCTGTGGCTTCAAGGCTGGATTTCAGGCATACAGCCACGAGAAATGGGGGAAATAGGGAAGCATTTGGGGTTTGCTTTTCATTTGTTCTGAAAAAGCAGAGTAGTGTGGAAAAAATAGTGAAAAAATGGAATGGATTTGGAGCTGTATACGTCAAAACAATGCCTTTGAACAGTGACTTTTAATATTTAATAATTTCCTTGCTTTGTCCCTTCCCTTTAACAAGGAATCTCTCTGACATTGATCAAGATGGGAAGCTGACAGCTGAAGAGTTTATCCTGGCTATGCACCTCATCGATGTAGCGATGTCTGGTCAGCCACTGCCACCTGCACTGCCCCCAGAGTACATCCCACCTTCATTCAGGTAACTGCTTATCCCTTGGGAATCTCACTCCTGAGTTTTGCATTTCCTTTGGGATGGTTCTGCGAGTGTCAAGTATAGGGCACAGAGCAGTGACCCCTCACATTTGCCCTGTAAGAACAGGGTTTGGGTGGGTGTTTATGCTGGCACACCTTCCAAACTTGCTCAGTCTAGCCATAGAAATGTAGATTTAAGTTCAGGCTTACACACCTGCAGAGCTGTTGGAACGTATTGGAATTCCAGTATGGATTTGCACTGCACCACATCCAGACCTCTTTTGGTACTGCTGGGTTTGGGAGCAGTGGGGTCACTCATCACTTCTCTTGCTCCATTTCACTTCTTTGTGGAGAAATAGATGGGAAGACAGTAACAGTAATGGAAATAAGTGGTTTTATACTGTGTTCTTCAGGTATCCTCCTAAAGCTTCCCAATTTTTGTGTATTCCACCTGGGATCTGGCCTTTAGATTGACTATAGGGAGCTCTTCCTCTCTCTCTGCTATTTTTGCTGTAGTTTAAGTCGGCATTTCCCAAACCCAGACTGTTTGGGGAAAAATCTTCCAAGTGAGAGATCTTGGGGATAGGGTTGAACCCATCTGGAAGCAGGATTTGGGACTGGGGTTCTCAGCTCACCAGGGAACTGCTGGGATCCTGGAAAATCCTGTTCTCCTGAGGCAAAGCCTGAGTGAACACTGAAAGAACATTGAGTACCATTAAACATTACATCATTGCATTTAATTTGATCTCATCATGAAATCATAAATAATTTGGGTAGGCCTGGGTTCTGTTAAGCACCTGCAATTCCTGTTTCCTTGGCAGAAGGGTCCGCTCTGGCAGTGGGATTTCTACTGCCAGTTCAGTGTCTGTAGACCAAAGGTTACCAGAAGAACCAGCACTGGAAGAAGAACAGCAGCAACTGGAAAAGAAATTACCAGGTGAGCAAGGGAAAACAAGGATATTTAGTGTGCTGTTCCCAGAGGGGTTTTCCCATCAGGTCACAGCCTGGGAGGTTACATGGGCTGGCTGAGAAATGTCTTTTCCAGAGCAGTTTGGGACAGGTCAGAGGCACAACCAGCACATTGCTGGGTCCAGCTCATTCCTGTGCCTGATCCTTGGGGTTGGTGGCGCTGGAGGTTCAGGCTTCTCACCTCCTGCACTCCCCACACAGGCAACCCTTTGCAGCCCTGGCACAGGATTGCAAGGAAAAATCCCTGCTGCCTTCATCCTCTGGCTTAGGTGGGCAAAGCTTGGCTGAGGTGCTCTGTGAAAGATCCCAGTATTCCCACGGAGACCTGTTTCCTTGGAGTCTGAGTAACAGCGTGGGGCTTAATACAGATTTCAGCAGCTCCAGGGAAAGAACTAGAGCAAGAGGGAATTGGCAGCTGGAAAGGGGCACAAACTGGAAAAGACAAGAATTCAGCTGGTTCAGCAGGTGTTGGGCTGACGTGTCCAGCCGTGCACACTTGGAAGGCAACGAGGGCTCTCCCTGGCCGTGCATCCCAAAAATGTCCACGCTGGCCACACAAGGGAGAGAAATCTGGACTTTGGGCTGTGGGAATGAGACACAGAGGGTTCGAAAAGGAGCAGAAGGTAAAGTGAAAGAATCGTTTGGATGGAGGTGCTGAGGAGTGAGGGGAAGGAAGGACAGCCCCTGGGGCTGCAGGGGGATGTCAGGGAAGCTGTGCTGGAAGTGAGGCCGTCCTTTTAGGACCGTAGGTGGTGAGGGTGGGGATCTGCAGGAATCCAGACTTCCTGGGCTCAGCTGCTCAAGAACCTAAACCATTTCTTTTCCTGACAGTAATGAGTAATCTAATGAGAATAGCAACTTTAAATAAGTTCTGGTCATTTGCATAATGGTCTTTTGATGATGCCAGCAGCTGAGTTCTTTGCTCTGCACTAATGGAAATGTTGGCTTTTGGACTGCTGCTATTGTCCAATGTACAGAGAAATTCCAGATCCGCATCCTCGTGGAGGATCGGCTGGAGAATGGTTTTCTAAATTAACCCCGCTTGCTGAGCTCTGTGGAGAAGGCAGGAGGCCTGAGGAATGGCAGTGGAAATTCCCTCCTTGCTTTGCTGAGGATGTGGCTTTGAGGGGATCAGCGATGTCAGCGCTGAGGCTAAACCCCAGGCAGGCCCGTGGAGCTGCTCTCCCTGGTGGGGAGGTGCATCCTCTCCTGCTGGAAGGTTGATCCACTTCGCTGGGGATTCCTCTGGATTTATGCGGCTCGTTTGCTTTCAAGCCAGCGGCAGAGTTTAACTGTCCTTTTGCCCCATGTTTCCGTGCACAAAGTGACGTTTGAGGACAAGAAGCGGGAGAACTTCGAGCGGGGCAACCTGGAGCTGGAGAAGCGCAGGCAGGCGCTGCTGGAGCAGCAGCGCAAGGAGCAGGAGAGGCTGGCCCAGCTGGAGAGGGCCGAGCAGGAGAGGAAGGAGCGCGAGCGGCAGGAGCAGGAGCGCAAGCGGCAGCTGGAGCTGGAGAAGCAGCTGGAGAAACAGCGGGAGCTGGAGCGGCAGCGCGAGGAGGAGAGGAGGAAAGAAATCGAGAGGAGAGAGGTGAGGCAGGGCGGCGGGGGAGGGCTGGTGCCCCGGCCTGCGGGGGTCCGGGCGCTCGGCGTGGGGAGCAGACTTCTAAAGCAGCAGCTAACATTTCTGGGGTGCTAAAGGCAAGGGGAGGGCAGGTGTTGCTTCATTTGTGCTGTGAAATGAACGGAAGAGACATTGACATCTAGGACAACGCGCTCCTGACCTCTCACTTCTTTAAAAATAACAACAACAACAACAACAACAATAATAATAACAATAATAATAATGATAATAATAATAATAATAAAATAATTCATTACANTATTACTATTACTATTATTATATTTTTTTTATTACTACTACTGCTACTGTTTGTTGCTCTAGGACACAAAATAGCACGACACGGACGACAGCTTGTTCCAAGACAAAAAATACTTTTAATTTCTGACTCCATCTCCTCATATACAAAATCCATGGGCCAGTGGCATTGGAGGATGACAGTGCCACCTTTCCAATGCCACTGGTCAACCCAACAGTCCAGCAGCTTTCTCCTCCTCCATAAAAGAATGTAAACAATAAGTTATTTACACAAAGGGTGTGAGAAAGTTCTGGAGAAAAATGCAAACACAGAAGGCTTTTAGAAAACTTGTAAAAATCAAGGCGACAGCTATTATTACTATTATTATTATAGTTGATGTTAAGAGGTGCATGAATGAAGAAAAACTTCTGGCATTGATGATTTTCCAGGGATGAGTTCATTTCATAGAGTCCCAGAATGGTTTGGGTAGGAAGGGACCTTAAAGGTCCTCCAGTTCCAACCCTCTGCCACGGGCAGGGATGACATTCACCAGACCAGGTAGCACCATCCAACCTGGCCTTTAATTTGCTAAAGGAAACACACCCTGGTTAACCCCAAAATCTCCTTTTTTCTCTCCATTGCCGAATCACGATAGCTTCAGCACAGAAACCCTTGGCTGTTCTTTGCAAAGCCACAGAAGGTCTAATGTTGGAGGCTGGAAAGAGATTTGGGTATGTCCTGGAGAGTTCTCCCAGTCCTAGTATTAAACAACCTGTTAGATCAGCAAGCTGGATCTTGGGAAACAGGAAAAGAGAGGAACAGGACGTGAATATCCGAAGCTGCTGATGTTTCTTTTTGGATCTGCAGGCTGCCAAACGGGAGCTGGAGAGGCAGAGGCAGCTGGAGTGGGAGCGCAACCGGCGGCAGGAGCTGCTGAACCAGAGGAACAAGGAGCAGGAGGACATCGTGGTGCTGAAGGCAAAGAAGAAAACCCTGGAATTTGAGCTGGAAGCTCTCGTGAGTGGTGGTGGTGCAGCTCAAACACGCGAGCCCAGCGTGGTGGTGGCTGTGCTCTGGCCGTGGTTGTTTTCTATAGTTTCTCATTTAAATAATAAGATTATTTCTTATGGAATTATTTATTCATTATCGCTGTTAAGTATTAGATTACATATAACTCGTATATTCATATGCAGTTACATTGGTTAATATATGTTAATATGATATATATCAATTACTGTTATAGTTATCATAATTATATATAATTCTATATTATAATTGTTATTATAATATACTNTTTAATATATTTATAATATGTAATATATTTACAGTATATTTTATAATGTGTATTATAATAATATATTTATATTGTATATACATATACACATATAAACATATATATAAACGTACATATAAACATATATATATTTATATGTTATTTATATATTATTTATATATTTTTATAAATATTGATTGTTTATTTTTATTATTTTATTTATGGAATAAAAGTCGTTTTTAGATCCAGACTTGCACGACCAAACATTTTGGTAAAAAAATAAAATAAAATAAAATAGGTATTTTTCTTTTCTTTTCAAGAATGATAAAAGAAACCAGTTGGAGGGGAAACTTCAGGATATCAGGTGTCGGCTGTCGACCCAAAGACAAGAAATTGAAAGTACAAATAAATCCAGAGAACTCAGAATTGCAGAAATCACCCATTTGCAGCAGCAGCTACAGGTGAGAAAACCTAATTTTATTCTTAGCCTTGAATTTTGACCTCCTCAAAAACATCAACACCCTGAGCAAACTTGGAATGAGCTGTTCCTCCCACTTAAAGGGTAATTTGTCATTCCTGTAAATTGATGTCCTTCAGAGCTGTCTGGGGGCTGCTTCCTTCACTTGAAGGCGTGTCTGGGATTATCCCTTCATCCTCCTGGGCTCCTGGTGTGGGGAGCAGGAAATGCTTCGGCTGCAGGGGTTTTTGGGGATGAGGAGAAGGAAGTTGTCCAGTGTATATTTTTCTGTTCGTGTGCTGGGGGAAAGAACTGACTGCAGTGAAGTGGCTTGTTGATGTGGTTTTTTTTTAATTATAGAAAATAATGAACTTTCAAAATGGAAGTTCCCAGTGAAACCAGGGAGTTGTTGATCTAAGCCTGGAATTTGACTTTTTCTTCCTGATGTAAAATTCTGTCACGTTAGAGCTGGAGCTGAGGAGGTGTCTGCCTCTAGTGAAAGAATATTCTTTGTAGTTTGTATGGGTTTTTCAGTGGGCTGTAATATTTGATTTAGGAATTCTTCTCTTTATTAAATACTTCACAGGGCTTGAAATGAATTCTTGGCTGGTCATGGGGGCTCTCAGTGTCTTTGTACCACTGCAAAGAATCTCACACTTACGAAGCTGAGGTGTAAAACCTGGCTTAAAACCTAATCCTGCTGTTCCATCCCAGCTTCACTGCTGCTTTCCCTGGCAGTTTTTTTGTTGGATTTTGGGCTTTGAGGGGGTTTGGCAGCAATAGCTGTGGCTGTGTGCTGATGCTCTCATTGATCTCCACCACTGATATTTCTCTTAGTGTGACTTGAGGTGTTTTTATCCTGGTTGTGATCCCAGAAAATGTCACTACTTAGGAGAAAAGGCCACGTTTTGTCTGGGGAGAACTTTAAAACTCTTTCCTGAAAAAAAATCTTTTTTTTTCAAATATCCTGTAAATTTTTCTATCCCATCTGTAGAGGACAGACTAAAGATATAAATGAGTTTTAAAAAAGGAGATTTTTACCTCTAAACTCTCAAACAGGTTAAAAAGTCAGTATTGTCATTTTCTTTGTAGGGTGATTTATCTTCATTGGAAATAGTTTAGTTTAACACGTCTGACACTTCCTTTGGGAAGATGAGTTAATTCAGAGGAGTAATTATTCCTGAGCCTATTAATTACTTCCAAGATGCAGTTTCATTAAACTTGTGGCTGAAGTGGTGTCCCAGTTGACGCTGGTGATGAAGATGTGTGAGGAAGCCACTTCTGTGGCTCTGCACTCTCTGCTCTCTGAGTGCAGCTTGCAGGGAAGCTCAGGAGGATCCTGCTCTCCGAACACCTGCGCTGGGTTTGAAACACGAACATGAGCACGCAGTCTGTGCTGTGTGGGGCTTGCTCAGTACCTGCAGGGATCATTTACCTCCTCGGTGAACGCTTGGGCTCCCAGGTGATTGGAAGAGATCTTTGCCTTGTCCAAGGGGCAGGAGCTGGGTTTTGATTTCCCCTGCCACGTGGGACAGTACTCGACTCTCGGCCATTTCTTGTTGTGCGAGTTTCCAGCGTTTCAGACGCTGTTCATTTCTTTCATCTGTTCCTTCCTTGGGAGGAAGGGATGTGGAATCCATGTGGTGGGTGTTCTTGGCTAGATGCTTATTCCGTGGTTGTCTGTGCTTTCAGGAAACAGGACTTGACCCTCCTGATCCCTTGGCATTCTCTGTCCTTACACACTCCCCAAACCCTTCGGTGCATTGAGTAATCTGGGGTGTTTGGAAGCGTTCTGGCCTTCACAGACAAAGCAGCTGATGTTGTGATCACGTTCCACCCTCAAATGCTGTCCTGTGGTGCTTTTGGTACTTGGAGAATTTCTGTTTCATGTTGACATCCACTCTGCTGCTTGGTTGATCTGCAGCATTCTCAGAATCACAGAAACACGGAGTGGTTGGGTTCGGAAGGGACCTTAAAGCTCATCCATGCCATGGGCAGGGAACCTCCCACCAGAGCAAGGTTATATATTGTGTATATTGCTGTTTCCCATTTGTTCCAGGCAGATAATAGGCCCAGCATGGCAGTCATGGAATATCCGGAGCTGGGAGGGACCCCCAGGGATCACCCAGCCCCACCCTGGCCCTGCCCAGCACCCCCAGCAATCCCCCCTGGGCATCCCTGGCAGCGCTGGCCTGGAGCTCCTGGAGCTCTGGCAGCCTCGGGGCCGTGCCCATTCCCTGGGGAGCCTGGGCAGTGCCAGCACCCTCGGGGGAAGAGCCTTGCCCTAAAATCCAGCCTGAGCCTGCCCTGACCCAGCTGCAGCTGCTCCCTGGGTGCTGTCCCTGACCTTAGGCTGCTCCAGGCTGGACTGACCCAGTGACCTCGTGGGGCCCCTCCAGACCCTTCCCTATCCTCATATCCCTCCTTTGGACACCTTCCAACAGCTTCTGATCTTTTATTGAGACACCCAGCACAGTCCCACTGAACAGCCAGGCGAGGCTGCCTCAGTGCAGGGCAGGATTTGAGTATCCAGCTTTTGGGATCTCCCTGAGGGGCTGGGAAAGCTCTGTTGCTGTGTCAGGCTCTGCAGCTGAACAATGAGGGACACGTGCAGCTCCCTTAGTCCAATCTGTAGTTGATCTGAATTTTGCAGCTTTGCTACTTGTGAATTCCTAAAGTCCTTGATTGGGCTGTGTGCTGTCTCAGGGTATTTTCTGGAACATAAGGAGCTCACAGGAGGCTGCAGTTGTTGCATAATGCTCAGAGCTGAGCTGGGCACTGCACAGCCCCATCAGGGTCTGGCAGGAGAAAATGGGACAGCCCAAAGCCATGGCAGTGCAGTCAATCCTGGCTCCTTGGAACCAAAATGAAAACTTTTCGTGGAATTGTGGGATCACAGAATGACTTGAGTTGGAATGGACTTTAAAGCCCATCCAGTGCCACCCCTGCCATGGGCAGAGACACCTCCCACTGTCCCAGGCTGCTGCAAGCCCCATCCAGCCTGGCCTTTGAAATTTCCAGGGATGGGGAGTCCACGACACCCCTGGGGCTCACTCTGGTGTTCAGGGGACATTTATTCTTAGCATTGAGTGATGTCATTTGCAATCCTCCACGACAAGTTGAAGCTGTCAGCTGCTTGATTCCTCAAAAGCCTGCAGTTCCAGAGAACTGCTCAGGGAAGTTCCAGGGTTTGTAGGAAAGATGGGATGTTGATACTCAGGTGCTGTTCACCTCGTGCTGCTGAAGGTGTTTCGACAACTTCAGCTGGGAGGTCCAGGCTTCAGAAAAGTGCGTGAGGTGGCACTTCATGCTCTGGAAGAGGCCAGAGTTCTACAGGAAATACATTTATGGGATCCTCCAAAGGGAGAGGATCTTCTGCAGGGACCCCTGTAACACAGCAGTTCACAAGCTTCCAACCACGTGCTGAGTTTGAGAGAGATCAGAATCCTCTTCCAAGAGCTCCGAGTGGAGAGATCAAGGACTCAGGGCTTCTCCTCCCACAGGGCTTATGTTTCATGGCTTTTGGCCAGAATATATTCCTTTAAAAGGAAAGTCTTTTATTTTCTCTTCCTGTAAATATTTGTCTTTCTATTCCTGACCTAAGTTACTAATCATTAACACTGTTATTAATATTATTAGTTAACTATTAGTGGAGGGTGCAGCCAGCGGGGGTCGGGCTCTGCTCCAGGAACAGGGACAGGAGCAGAGGGAACGGCCTCAGGCTGGCCCAGGGCAGGCTCAGGGTGGCCCCAGGAGCAATTTCCCCATGGGAAGGGTGCTCAGGCCTCGGCAGGGGCTGCCCAGGGAGCTTTGGAGTGCCCGTGCCTGGAGGTGTCCCCTGGAGGTGGCACTGAGTGCTCTGGGCTGGGGACAAGGTGGGCACCGGGCACAGCTGGCACTGCCTGGGCTGGGAGGGCTTTTCCAGCCTCAGGGATTTGGGGATTCTGTGTTTCATTTATTAAAATTAGAATTAAACATTTAGGAAGTGCTTCTTCGAACATTTTCTCAAATTTAGCCTTGTCTCTCTGCCCTCAGTTTTGGGTAATTCCAAGCCAGGTTCAATATTCGATGAGAATCAGATCAATTTGATGCATCCACTCTTCTGGACTGGCAAAAAACATCTGTGATCTGTGGGGATATCACACAGACAGTGCTTGGATAAGAGCAGTAATACAGCAGGAGGGAAATAAGCAATAATTCATCATCCAGTGAGGGAAAAAGTACAGCAGAAATGAAGATGCTCAAGTTGTCCCTCACTCACCTTTGTGCCTGTTTGTGTTCTTGTTCTCCCTGCCCGGGTCCGGGTGCAGGAGTCCCAGCAGATGCTGGGCAGGCTGATTCCAGAGAAGCAGCTGCTGAATGATCAGCTCAAGCAAGTCCAGCAGAACAGTTTGCACAGTGAGTAGATTTTGGGGCATGGCATGCCTGACCTGGGGCGGGGCGCGTTCCCTCGCCCCGGCGTCCCCTGAACTGCAAGGTGCAGATGGGAAAATGGTGCTTTCTATGACCTGAACCCTTCCATAGGAGAAAATACTGACTTGCCAATGTGTTCAAAACCAGGGGATTCCCTTCTCACCATCAAAAGAGCTTTGGAAGCCAAGGAACTGGCACGGCAGCAGCTCCGGGACCAGCTGGATGAGGTGGAGAAAGAAACCAGATCTAAACTGCAGGAAATTGATATTTTCAATAATCAGCTGAAGGTAACCCAGGATTCATTAAGCCTTTCTGAATGTTCAGTTAATTATTTTCTAATCTGATTATGGGGGAAAAAATGAACTGAAATAATTGAGAACGTCAGTTTGGGGAGTATTCTCAAATCTGTCTGTTGAGGATTTTATTTAATTTTTATTTTATTTTTAAGAAAATGCTGCTCAGCTTTCAAACTCAGGGTTTGAATCAATTTAATATGCAGAGGCTCTTCAGGAAGAAATTTGAGCCCTGATTCCGACTCTACGATTGCAAAAATGAAATTACCAATTTCTCTGCTTTCGCATCCAAGAAGTGCAGGACGAGTTCAGCAAATCTGCTGGAATCAGGAGTTCAAATTGAAATCTTGAATAAGAGAGACTTGATTTTCTACTGCCACCCAGAATTGTTATCTGCTGTCCGTGTGCTCCTGCTTGTCCCTGAGTGTAGCTGCCTGTGGTTTGTGGTTTCATGCTTTACTGCTCAGTCTTTGTTAAAACTGTCATTTTTTTGTGTGTTTCTGCACCACCAACGTCAGAGTTCTGCAGAGAGAAGTTGGAAATCAGTCTGTAGTTGCAAACTTTTAATGGCATTCATTTTTTCATAAAATATTCCAATGTTCAAGTACTTTATCTACCAATTCCTCTGGTGGGTTCTCCTGAAAGATGGCCAAAAATGCTCAATTTCCTGCAAGATGTCACAAATTGTGCCACAAGTATTCAGCAGGAAAATCAATGTGACAGACATGAATGGAGTTGTTATGGAAGTTGATCAAGTGGGATTAAATCAAACCATTTAGGATGGAAGGTGAGGTTGAATTTAAGCAACAAATAGTTTGTTTAAATTGGAGTTATTAATAATTATAGGAAAAATTAAAGGTGAGGCCCTGTTTTAAGATTCATTTGAAGATGACTCTCCCAGTCTGAGACAGGGAGGATGGAAGGGGAGAATCTCTGCAGAGTCAGACACAGAACAAACAAAATGGGCACAATTTACATTTAAAAGAAAACAGAAGAAACAATTAGAATGGTCTAATCCTTGTTTAATTAATCCTCGAGGTTTAAACCTCACTTAATTTTTCTTCATATATGGTTTTTGGATACATCTTAGCATGTTGTGCTTCTTGGGTATTATTTTTTTTGAATGGAGTCCTTTACAAGTGATAAATTGGACCAAAGGATATTAATTCTAAAATTAGTGCCTGTATTTGGTTTGATCATAAATTACGTAAACGCAAATGGGAAAGGGGTGAACAGTCCTGGTATTGTGACAGCAGCAACAATAAACCCCAAACCCAAGAAACCAATCACTCAAAATTCAATCTTTTAAATATTGAAGGATTGCACTTCACAGATAACAAGCTGACAATGGTTAAAAATTGAAGTTGCCCATTAAGCACAGATTTATCTGCATGTGCCAGGAATCCAGGAATGCCTTGACTAAAGGTAAATGATTTTGCAGTTTAGCAGGAAAATTGGTTTCCATCAATTGATAGGGAGTCGTGGAGACACTTCTCTGGGCAGAGCAGGAAGTCTCCTCTGGCTTGGGGAGCTTGTGGGACTCATCTGCCAGGGGGAGCAGCTCAGGGGCTGTCTGTGGGGATTTCTGCTGAGCCTCCTTGGCTTTCTTGGAAGGGCTGAGTTTAGGAGGGACAGAATCCCAGAACTGTCAGGGTAGGCAGGGACCTTCAGGATCACCCAGGGCCACCCAGCATCAGCCCAAACCCTGTCCCCAGGGGCCACATCCAGACACCTCTGGGACACCTCCAGAGCCAGGGACTCCAGACATCCCTGGGCAGTTCATTCCAGTGCCTGAGCACCCTTCCCATGGGAAAATTGCTCCTGGGGCCCACCCTGAGCCTGCCCTGGCCCAGCCTGAGGCCGTTCCCTCTGCTCCTGTCCCTGTTCTTGGAGCAGAGCCCGGCCCCCCCTCAGTGCCCTCCTGGCAGGAGCTGGGCAGAGCCAGAAGGGCCCCCTGAGCCTCCTCTGCTCCAGGCTGAGCCCCTGCCCAGCTCCCTCAGCCCCTCCTGGGCTCCAGCCCCTGCCCAGCTCCCTCAGGAATTCTCCAGCCCCTGCCCAGCTCCTGCCCTGCCCTGGACACACTCCAGCCCCAGCTGTGCTATGGAAATTGAGCAGTGGGAGCTGAATTCAGACAATTCTCCCTTTTGTAGTTTCTCAAGATGTGCAAGGCGTATTTTGGGCGGCCTGGAGGATTTTATAACGGGATTTAAATCCCTAAAAAGGCACATGCACCTTTCTGTGGGCTCACCTTGGGAGGGGTAGAGAAACCACTCAGAAGCTGCTGAGTGCAGGAGTGATTCCGTGGCTGTTGCTCTTTATGGAATCCTGGGATAAATCCTGAGTGGGAACGACCCCCAGGGATCACCCAGCCCCACCCTGGCCCTGCCCAGCACCCCCAGCAATCCCCCCTGGGCATCCCTGGCAGCGCTGGCCTGGAGCTCCTGGAGCTCTGGCAGCCTCGGGGCCGTGCCCATTCCCTGGGGAGCCTGGGCAGTGCTCAGCACTCTGGGATTTTATGCACAAAGCCAGTGAAGGCTTTCCTGGAATCCTGGATTTACTGGGATTTTTGTGAGTTGGGAGTTCCCCACCTACAGAGAACACACCTCTCTCCCCTAGGTGCTCGTATCACTCCAAACCAGGTCATTATGAACTTCCATGATTCTCACAGACAATTACCTAAAAAAATCAAAAATCTGCAACAGCTTTTAGGAATCACCACTGGAAAAGTGGCTGACATTGGCAAAATTCTACAAGCAATAGAAATTGGCTTGTAAATAACGCTGAATTAATAATTTCCCTAAAGAGCAGAAGAAGTTCTTGTTGAGTTCTCAGTTCCTGGGAGTGTCCTGTGGTGCCATCTGTGTGATTATCAGGCAGCTGGATAATGCTCACAATCAAATGGGAAATTTTCCAAATTGTGTCTCAACAATTCCACCACATCTGAGCTCTAAATATGATAAGGGTTTCTTGTAAATTAAGGGACTATAGGTCAAGATGGGAAAGATGGAAATCTTCCTTTTTAAAATACATTTTTATCAAATAAATAAATTACAAACTCTGGATTTAATCAAGGTAATTTAGTTTACCAGGCAACTTTTCCAAACCACAGCAGTTTACAGGATACTCTGGATTTGTCTCCATGTTTTTATGTTCTGTAATAAATTAATACTTTATAGAAGTGTTAAATTATATCATATTTGCTGTGTGTCTTAATATCATAGGAGTGATTAGGGAGATAAATAAGTTGTTGGGGTTTTTTTCTGCTGAATCTTTTTGTCATCTCTCCAAAACAACTGATTTCAGTTCCTTCTGATGAGTCCTTTGGAGCTGGAAATATTCATAGAATTTGGTGTATTTCCACCAACAAGCTTTCAGGCTTAGAAAATGTTATTAATATTTCACATCAGGTCATTTGAATTGTATATTGGGTATCTTTACGTAGAACCACTTGGTTTCAGGAGATTGCTGGTGCTTGTTTGGCTGCTCAGGTGTCCTTTCAAATGAGATTTGGGACATTTTATGATACAAGATAACAGTCTTGTAGATTGGACTGCATGTGGCTATAAAGTGACTGAGTTTGTTACAAGGTTGAAAGTTTGGCCACTTCTTTGTGTCTTAGGATCCAAGGAGTGAAACTTCTGTGCTCTTTAAAAATCTCAGCCTCAGATCTAATAATTAATATTGATGCAGGTATCAATAAAATTGAAGTGGTCACTTGTTTATTTCAGGATCATAGGATGGTTTGGGTTGGGAGGGACCTCACAGCCCACCCAGAGCCACCCCTGCCATGGCAGGGACACCTCCCACTGTGCCAGGCTGCTCCAGCCCCAGGGTCCAGCCTGGCCTTGGGCACTGCCAGGGATCCAGGGGCAGCCCCCGCTGCTCTGGGCACCCTGGGCCAGGGCCTGCCCACCCTCAGGATAAAGAATTCCTTCCCAAAATCCCTGGATCTAAACTGACCCTCTGAGCTTAAGGCTCCATGTGACTCCAGCCTCCAAGGACCAAAATGCCATTTCCTATAACATGGAAGAATGCAGAATTTCTTGCTGCTGTTCCTGCCCAGGAGCACGCAAGGAACGAGTTCATGTTTCTGAAGTAGTTCTGCTGAGAATTTTTTCCCGGGGCCTGGCAAAAGCAGTGAACCCCCAGTGGGCTGCAGCTGTCCCAGCGCTGTCCGTGTGTCCCGTGGCTGGCGGTGCCTGTGTGTCAGTGTGAGCAGGGCACTCCTGCTCCCAGCACCTCTTTACATCCCAGCATTTCTTTCTTCCAGTCAGTGGCAGTGGGAGAGGCAATGCTGCGGTGCCTGGCGTCCTCCTGGGCTGCATCCAGCACTTACACTCCTTCCCAAAGGCCTCCGTGCCCTGCTCAGGCAGGACCCAGCTCTCTCTGAGTGAGGAGCCTCCTCCAGTCATGTGCTTCGCTTTCCCTAAGCAGATGAGTGTGTGCAGTGTTTCAGAGTCAGTGTTTGTGCCAGCACCAGAACAAAACCAGGGAGAAGAGTTTAGCATTAGATTTTTATCTAATCCTTATGCCTGCGTGAGGAGTGTGCCTTGAGTTGCAACTTGGGCACAGTTCTAGTGAGTTATTTTTGTCTTTTGCTTATCTGGAACGTCAAGAGTTTAAGTAAATTGCCTGTTTTGGTCATGATTTTCAGAATTTTTAAAAAGCAAACGCTTGGGTGGGAAGTATCCCTATGAATCACTGTAATCTGTGATTCCAGGTAGGAGAGAAGGTGGCAGCTTCTTTCCTTTGCCCAATTTCCCCCCAGGATGTGGTGAAGGGAGGAATTGTCTGCCAAGGCCAGAGCAGAGGCTTTGGGAGCTGGGCAGTGGGGCAGGAAAGAGCTGCTCTGGAAAAGCTTCAGGGAGCACGGAAGGGAAATCCTTTCCTCTGGGATCAAATGCTCTGCGTGTCTCAAGGGATGAAGATCTGATGGAAACCTTGGATTGTAATCCCTGAATATCCCAAGTCCTTGTTTTCTGTCAGAAATGCACATTCTGGGCCGAAACAACTCCCATTTCTACCATGGAGGGTTTTGTAGCAAATGACTTGGCTGTGTATAGTGAATATTGCTCTGCTCTATGAAATGCTGTAATTCCCATGCAATACTGTGAGTGTGGCTCTTGTAACATCTCAAATCCTCCTTGTCGGTCTGTTTGGTTTTAAATTGCAGGGTAACAATTTCTCTACTTTTAAGGTAAGGCATTCCTTGTCCTGCACCCCAGGAATGAGCAGAGCCTCGGGGTGTCTTTGGAATTGCAGCTCAGGAGTGGGACGTGTCCAGCTGGGGCTGTGTCTGTGCAGGATGAGTGTAGGGCTGTGCTGAACATCCACCTGGAAATGTCTTGGCTGTTGAAGTGTTAGCAGAATTTGGTTCAGCTGGTTTCCAGTAGAACTGGGGGAGATGCTGCCTCTTCCTCCCCATCCTCCCACTTGGCAAAGCAGTGGAGCATCTCTGTTGCCCGAGATGCCCAGCACATCTTTGTTTCCTCCTGATCCCTTCTGGGGGCTGGCCTGGGCCAGAGAGCAGCCAGAGCAGAAGGATCAAGTGGGGATTTATGGAAAGGCCTCCATGGACACACCTGGGCAGCACAAGAGCCCGGCCGGGCCACGCCCAAGGTGAGCCCAAAATGGGCCCAGAATGGAGCCCGGCCACGAGGCCCCACACTTTGATAAGTTCTGTCCAGGAGCACATTGGAGTTCATTGTCCAATTCCAGCTCCAGGGCAGGAAGCTCCATCCTCCTTGGTTTTCCTTCTCCCTTCACCGCTGGTTTTGTTCTTGGGAAAAGAACAGCTGAAAGTTGTCCCTGGTCCCGAGCTAGAGAAGGAATTGTTTTGTCCCCCTGCTCTGTGCAGAGAGCTCAGCAACACTTAATGTGAAACC
>WAAG01032226.1:55105-75752 GCA_013390105.1 Tichodroma muraria | reverse complement strand
CATTCATCTGGTGACTTCTGTGGAAATCTCGAGAGCTGCTCTGCATGACAAGGAGCAGAAAGCCCTGCACAATACGCTTGGACACTTAACAAGTGGAACGTTCAAATCGCATTACTGCAAAAGAAACAATTTAGGGGGACGCCCTCAAAAATTTAGTGGGAATAATTAAAGGAAACTGAAATATGACTCTTTTTCATTTTCTTTGAACTGAGTGAGTTAGCACGGTACCCTTTGTGTTTTTCAGACAGTATTAATTTTCAGGACTGTGAGGAGGGAAGGCCTGCAGGGCAAACTCGAAAAAGATTAGTCTAATTCAAGTCCTGTGTACAGAAGAGAGAGTTTTATCTGTCAGTTTGAAAGAGAACTTTAAAGAGGTTGTGATATGGAGCGGAATTATCACCACTATTAATTGCACAGGCATATTAAAAAGACCCTGGAAAGTGACCTCCTCTAATACAGAGAATGCAAGGAGAAAAATATGTCTTAATCTTCTTTTCTGCGCCGAGATAAATGTCAAGTGTATCTATCACCTCAATTAACCATAGGAAAAAAGCTGTCAAAATCTAATTCTTTTTTTGACAAGGCGTTTATTCTGAAACCAGCAGAGGGAGAAACAGGCACTTGTATTAGAAAGAGATGAGTGTCAAAGGGTTCTGAAACACATGGTGAGTTTTCCATGTGCGAAACGCTGATTAGAACCATGGTAAATCAGTGCTAGTGTGTTCTGGGTTTGTTGCCTGAGCTACAGAAAAACTGAGGGCTTTGTGGCACAGTTTACTTCAGCACTGAGGTTACGTTAACAAAGGAATGTTTTTCAGCTACAGCACCATGCAAAATGCAAAAGATCTGGTGAAATGAAAGGATCTGAACTTCAGGAACATTTAAGGCTATATTACAGAATATTGTAAAACATATTTGTTGTGACAGTTTATTTGCTCTTTGATTTTTTTCCTTTAAATGGAAATGAAACCTTTTTTGTGCTTTTCCCTGTTACATCCATGTGATCTCCTCAGGGTATTAGGATGGATTCACCTCTCATTAGCTTGAGACACACGCAAAGTTTGCTTCTGCTACCCCTGAATTATGCAGAAGACCAATAAAAGGCGTTGTAGAAAAATGATATTTACACATCTTTCATAACCGAGCTTTGAAAGCAAAATGACTGAACCTACTAATAAAATTTTCATATTAACAGCAACTTGAAAGAATTCTGCCACGTAACTGGTACAACCAAACATCGCTTCAGTGAGAAACCATGCGGAAGAGGAAAGCTGCCTATTTAAAGCAGTGCGTTTCGAAAGAAAGAGCAATTTGGGATCATGAGACTGCCTTTAAATTATCCAGATTTCTTTATTTTCAGAATTTGATGTGTGCCTAGCAATCTGCGTGTGCATTCAGCTGTTTGAGACTCCTGCCTAAAACAGGAGAGTTTGAATTGTTTTTACAGTCACAGTAAAGCTTCTTGTGCAAAGCATTAATTTTAAGGAAAGAGAGGAATGACTAAGAATTGAGATGGAAATGCAGTCAAGGTCTGAGATTTTCCAGCCTCCAGTGCTAAATCATATCATATTTGCCAGGAGGAGATGACTCTCAGGGCACTGTATGGTGTCTTTTGCCACTGCTCTTTTTCCAGGAGCAAACGACGCCCAGAAAAACTGGATGTGCACGCTGGAAATGTACGTGACCTACGGTGTTTGTCAGAAGATAGAGGTGCATTCAAGGATTAAATCAATTGCATCTCACAAAAAGGACAGGCTTCCCCAGGGAAAGCTCTGGGATTGCTTGTCAGCTGTAGCACAACTGAAAAACAACAGATCAGTCCTCCGCTTGTTTATGTTGTCACATGCTTCTGAATTCAGTGGCACTTTGTCATCTCGTGTCACAACTGGCTCCCTCTTCCCATAAGTCATGCAAATAACAGATCCTAAAAGTGTAATAATACAAACAGGAGTCCTCAAGCAGGTGCCCACTCCACTTCTTTTTCCCCTTATTTTTGCTCGTTTTAAATATTACTCCAAATTAAAACTTGGCCAAGTCAGAATCATGTCAAGCATGTTCCTCTTCCAAGAATTCTGTTAATATGAGCAGAGGATAAGCCACACAGTCCTGCTGGCCACAATGACAGCCCGTATATGTCTGCTAATATAAAATTATTCAAAAATAAAAATAACAAATATTTCTGAAAATATGGATTCTGCAACTTGAATTATTTCGACAATGTACAATAAAGCAAACAACCCTTGTGCAAATATTAATTGTAAAATAGAGGATTTTAGACAATAAATAGACTTTGAGAACTGAGAAATTTTCTCATTGCTCTTTTTTAAATTCAGCCAAAGGAATTTGGATAGAAAAGTCTTGGTATGCTGGGTAATTATATGAATAAAGTATAAGTCAATCAAGCATGTGCAAAAATGTGTTTACTCTTGCATAATCATTAAATTCAACATTCTCTCCTATTTTCTAATGTGCAAACACTCTGGAGCACTCAGTTAAAACCAGTAACAGCAGAGATTCACTTTCCCATTTCCCACACACTGCATCAGCTGTGCCAAGAATGAAACAAAATGAAAACCAACCAAACCAGCCCAAGAACCTGGAAGTCTCTTTGAATTCCAAGAAAGAAAAGTGCTAGGCAACTAAGCTTTAATAACACATTCTAAGTTAGATCTAAACACACAGCAGAGGCCCAGAGCACCCAGGGAGTCTCAGCAGCCAAGTGAGAGAGTTCAAATTTGATCAATCCTGCTTTGGATTGCTGACTAACCTTCCTTTAAGCATACCCCTTGCGAGGTCAGAATGTGCACTGAGCTCACCCAGCGCACCACAGTTCCTGACTCACAGCATTCCTGTGCGTATCAGGACAGGGCGCTTGTCCTTCAAGGACAGCACAAGCTGCAGGAGGCATGTGGGTGCTTCTCAAAGTAACACCATCGAGGTGTTTAGCAGGTGGAAGAGATACAGCACAGATTCCTGCCATGAAAGAAGGAGAAGAACACAAAACACAGAAACACAATCCCACCAGGATGTTGGCACAAGGCAAAGCCCTCCACGCAACAGGCCTCGTGTGACTTTGCACACGATGGCGCAGAAGCAGGGGTGGGCCACACAGCAGAGAGGTTCCCCTGCAGATCTGAGGAGGCAGCTGGTCAATACATCCTGGACCAGGAACAAGAACTTGAGCCACTGCTGCTCTTTGGTTCTGGTGCAGGTGCTGGGAATTCATCAAAACCAGCTCAAGATCCCATCCAGACAGAAGAAAATGGGACTTTGAACCAGCTAGGGTCCTGGTCCTCTCTGAATCCTGCTGCTGTGTTTTTCTTTGCCCTTTTTATCCCTCTTTTCCTGGATCTACACTCGTACTTAAGAAGATTCTTAGGAAATAAGTTTCCATTATCAAATCAGGGCGCATAGTTAGCTCCACTCATTGCTCACCATCTCACAGATCATCGTGTGACAGCTCCACTGGTGCTGGCACTCATTTTAAGGCAGCGGGAGGGACACTGGACAGCTCAGTCACTGCTCCTGTGTCCCTGTCTGAGCCACAGCCCCTTCTCTGGCAGGCCACCAAACAGCTTGTCTTGAGCTGGAGTTTCTCACTCACTCCATCACCCAATTTTGCTGAAGTTAATACTCATTCCTGACACAGGCTTTACCCAGCTATCCAGTGCCTGAGCAGGAACAGAGCAAAACCTCTCTCTTCTGTCTGTTTTGAGGCACCTGAGGCACTGACAGGATTTAATTCACATAGTGAATAGTGGCCTCATAATACAGGACTGACTCATTCCAAACTCTTTTGAATAGAACTCCATAAAAATCACTTGCATTTAAATCCTGAAGCTTTCCTCTTGTTTAAAAAAAGTTTACTCGTAAAGAAAATTTCATAATGCTGTGGTGTATGGACCTCTCCATGCTGGGAAAGAGATAAGATCTCAGATTTTAAGAACAGTATCCATATGACTTAATGAGTTCAGGGAGTTGGAATAGATATAAAAGGACTCTGAGGGCATTCTTTGGGGAAAAGATTATTAAGAAGCAGTATATTTGCTTTAATCACAACCGTAAATGAGTGCTCAAAGCACTCGGTTACTGCATACATTTTAAAATTATGAGAGCAAGGGCCCTTAACTGCAAGGGCCAGAGTGGAGTGTGCATTTCTGCAACCATCAAAATACTCTAAAGACTGTTCACTGTGGAGGAGCTTGAGCACTACAATGAACAGTTCTTAGCTAGAAAAACCTGGCTGATCTGCCACCAGCACATTTTTGCCATAGTCCAACCTCAATATAACACAGAAATAAAAAGATTTAACTAGAGCTTTCGATTCAAATGCCTCTAATCAGTTTCTAGTTAAAGCTAGTAAATACTAGGCAATTGTTTTCTTTCACTGAAGACAAAACAAAATAAAAATTGTATCTGAAATGTGCAGTGTTTGCCTTCTCCATTTTTGTTATTGTGTCCTGAATTGGAAGATTTAAGGAGGTGATAGAGATACAATCAGGATTAGCAACCCAATAAAATTTTACAGTGAACAGGAAAGCATGAAGATTTGTATAAATATTTGCAGAAACTGAAAAGAGCAGATGCACAATCAAATAATCCAGAGGATGTGTGTAAACTTGCTTTTAAAAGAAAACATTTCTGTCCCAACCTCAAAACATAATGAGACAAAGAGAATGCTTTCATCAGCTGGACAGCTCCAAAATCCTTCAGCAGTCTGAGTTTGTTGCCAAAATAAAAATTATTAGGGAAAGTATCTTTGTGGATAGAAGCTTCAAAGCATATTCTTGTCAATGTAGACTTGAAGGTCAGTTTGTCTAAAGAGACAATATAGCCTGTGTTGATAAATACTTATAAAACACAGCCCTAAAAGTAACTATATTGAACCTGAAAAAGCAGAAAAATCAGGTGAAATTGTATTGACATCATTTCAAGTGTCCACTGACACCAAACTGGGCCCCTGCCTCAAGTAGATATCCTCAGTTCATGTGTCTGCATCGCTCCTGTTTTTCCTCTAATATGGGTTTGCAGAGCCGTGCCAGTTCCTACTGAGTGTGAGAAGATTCACAGAGTGTGAAATCTTGCAAACTAAATGAGCCATAGGAACGGTTTGCACAAATCCCATATGATCAGCGTGGTAACCCAGTCACCTAGTATGTTATTCCCATTATTAGCAATAGCAATTATTCAGGCAAAGAAATGACAGAATAAACCCCTCGCTCCGAGTGTTTGCGCAGCGCCCGGTCTGAAAAAAAAGGATTATTATGTTTTTCCACGCACAAAGGACAACTGTATGCTAATGTCCCCCCTTTGCTTCACTAAGCTGCAGGGAAAGAGGCTTGTCAGGCTCCTGGACAGCTCACACTAATGCAAGGAGGCTCTCTCAAGCAGGCAGGCTGCAGAAAACGAGCTGAGGCATCTTGAGTGCCACAGAATCTTGATGGCAGCTGGAAGGGAGGAACCTGTCAGTCAGGGGAAGCTCCCAGGCTGGGGCACAGGGCTGAGGAAAGGGGTTTAGTGGGAGCTTTCTGCCTCTCCTTACTGCCCAAGGAGGGTCCAAATTTGCTCTCCAGCATGAGGAATCTTGGAACCATGCCCTGGCTTTCCCCCCAAAAGGCACCAGAGCAACCAGAAAACTTCAATTTAGGTTTTCTCTGCCTCTAACCGCAGAGAATTCAGGCATTGCCACATGAAACTTTGCAGTGCAATAAAGGAAAGCAGTATTTCTGAGCGATGACCGCACAGAAAACCTCACACCAGACTACACTCTTTAAAATGCACAGCAGAATAAAAAGAATTTACCTAGAGGAAGACAAAAGAATGGAAGAACAGTTAATAAAAAAAGTGTCCTATTTCTGAAGAAACTAACAAGTGAGAAATTGCATTTTCACAGCTGAGGACTGACTGTTCCTCGACAAGCATGTTGAAACAGGTTTTAGTTCTACTTCATTTATAGCTACCTTCAGATAGAGTACAGTGTGTAGTTAACAAGCACAAGATGCTTTGAAGGTTTTGCTTTTGGATTCTGTTTTTTCAAGGGATTAAGGGTTTTCTGTATTAGGGATTTTGAGGGGTCATCATTGTTGGCATTCTTCTAAGAAAGAACTGTAGTTTGGATTTGGTTTTTTTTGTGGTTTTCTTTTTAATTAAACTAAACATTATGTCCTGTTAATTTTTTTCCAATAAATTTAGGAGAGGAAGAAAAGAAAACCACACCCCAATCTAGCATTGAAACATTTGTCTGCCCAAACATAGGCATTCATTTGGCTAAGTAAAGATGTCGTGTTTGCAATCAAAATCAGAGATGACAATGACAAGAGAAGTAGAAGGTATAGGACAGGAAACCTTTGACAATCCATCACCATCTGCTCAAATTTCACCACAAAGAGAAAATAAATCTGTGCAACTGAACCTTGAGGAAACAGGAGGAGAAGACTTTTAAATCCCTTAGAACAAAGATAAACACTGATTAAAATTCATTATGAGTCCCAGTATGCTCATTTTCAACCCACCAGTTTGAGCAAGTTTTGCAGAAGCACTTGGCACAAAACCTTTTAACCTGTTACAGATCAAGTGTGGGAAAAACTGTGGGTTTATCCCTGAAGCTGAGAATTCAAGTAGTTCCATACCAGGTGAGTGCAATAACACCATTTAAGATGAGCTTTATCAAGATAGCTTCAAGATTTATTTCTCTTAGCGTGGTGTCTCAACATTTAAAGAAAGCAAGCAGTACTGAAACAATGATTATTTTGGGGTCCCTTCCCTGCCTTGGAGTAACATCCCCTTGGCACTAACGCATCCTTCCCATATTTAATTATGGGTGCACCGTTGCAGACACACCACAGATTAATGACTGGGGAGGAGTCCTTGCAAATCATACCACGTGCAACTGAATTCCCCTTTCTCCCACTCTCAGTGCCTACCTCTAATGCTTGCTCAATTAGGTTTCCCTGCCACTACCCTACGAAAATACATGAAGATGCATGGTCTGAAGGTGATCTCAGCGATAGATAGCATCGATACTTTTAGTGTAATGAATATGAGCAATGAACTACTCTAAAATTAATGTCAGTTTTCTGGGAGTTTCTGCTTTTTTAACAAACTTTCTGCATGCATAAGGTTTGGGGGCCACCCTTTATTTCCTTCTTTTCTGATTCATGTAAGGCACAGCTGGGACAGGGGCAGGATTTAGGGCTACAGGGCTGGCACACAGGAGCTGACCCAGGAAGGACCAAGCACACACACATCTGAGCTCAGGGGACATCCCACAGCTCCATTCAACATGTGGAGATCTCTCCCTGCTCCCAGCTCTGGCTGCATCCAAAGATCCACATTTAACTCTGGGAAGGGACTGGAGCACACAGGAAGGAGCAAGAACCAAGCCGCAGACCCCAGCACCCCAAAACAGCCTCGAAACCACGGTTGTGACAGAAGACCTTTTGCTGCATCATTCAATTTTATAGGATCTTGAGTACTGTTTCATTACATGTCCTAAATACAGCTCTAATACTGAAATGTCTTGATTCATCTTTTATATCTGGAGATGATCATACATTGCTTTAACCAGCCTTGCAAACTAGCCCCAACCTAAATAAAGAGCATCAGAAAGATCAAAGAAAGATCAGAAAGAGTTTTTGGTGGTTGAAATAGACAAATAACATGCTTCTAAACGTTTTTGGAAAAGGCTCAAGCTTTCCTGTGTTTCAAAAACATTAATGATACAGACATTGTTCAAGAGAGATAAAAATTATCCTCCAACAGAAGATTCTTAATCAAGACTGCAAGATTTAACTTTCTCCCTAAAAGAGGTGCCGTGCTGCAGTCATCGTTCACTGGGCTTGGTAAAAAAAGTTATTAAATCCAACTGGATTTTAGGTCAAGATGAAGTAAAACAGCTGAAAGTGATCCTTTCCTGCTCTCATATCTATGTCTCCAAAATCTAGAAGCTTTTATTTAGTTCACTTGGAATCAAATCATCAGGAAGCAATTAGCCATCTTAAAATGGAAAAAGGCTGACTTATTTTTAATACTTCTTAGCACATACAACAAGGAATAGTGAGGATAAAGGGAGAAAAAGATCACTGCTCACAAAGAAAAGCATTCATTAGGCAGATACACAATACACCTCAGAGAAACCCACTGCTACTGCCACCTCATACTGCTGAACTCTGAATTTATACACACTGTTAAAAGGGATTTTTTTTGGAAATTGGTGCCCTGCTAGTCTCCTTACAGCCTTGAGGTCTCTCAGAGCACAAAGGACTGTAACTGGATTACTCTACATCTTATTTTATACCGATGAGCCACTGCAAGGCAGGACCTCTTCATCCTCGGCATGACCGAAACACAGGATAAAGGAGACGCGCACAGATACACAGAGATGGGACAACTAACACTGGCCTCTGGTGGCCTGTGCAGAAACTGGCCGGGCTCTGGGAATGGAAATGTCTGAGACAGGATCATGCATTCCTTTGAAAAGAGCCTACCCAGAGCTCCCGGGGCTGTGGATTAACCACCTGCCACCATTGAACAGCCCAAGAAACCCCAAGCTGGGGCTGGTTCTCCCAGGCCAGCCAAGTCACAGGTACCATTTAACCTCTCAAACCTTTCCCAGCCTCTCTTTCCCCACTCCGGTTCGCTGCAGGAGCAGCCTGTTCCCCCAGCTCTAAGGTATCAGGTGTACCTTTGCTCACAGAGATACCTCACTCTGAATCAGGCAGTTCTGCTACAAAACCATATAGACCTGGGCTTTCGGGTGAAATCTGCCATTTCCCTCCACGATCTGAAATGCAGGGATGCTCAGCAGTGTGAGCCAGCAGGGATCCTGAGTGTCCCTGCTCCCAGCAGTTGGATCCCTTTGCCAGGTGCCTCCCTGCCAGCTCCATGCCCTTCCTTCCCCAGGGGGCTGGGAACACTATTGCCATCCCCTGTAGCACCAGGGCAGCCTCAGAGAACAAAAGCAAATACTTACCCAGTTTTAACATCTAATTTTAGGTGGAGGGAGATTTTGCACCAGCAATTTATTTACAGAAAACTGGGAAAAGTTTTTTGGAACTCACCCAAGTGCTCTGGAGAAACTGCTGGGAACGCTCCCTGTTATCTGACACTTCGAATGGAAATGTCGTTGTCCTGTACATCCCTTCCAACTCCTCTTTGCAGCTCCCGGATAAGCAGGCGTGCCCTGTTATTTTCACTGGGTCCATCTGGTGCAGCTGCAGATCCCTGATACCTCCAGCTTTATCAGGGGAACAAGAAGTCCCCATAAGCTGCCTCCTGCTAACCAGAGAGGAAGAAATTTGCCAAGGGCTTTGGTAAGCAATGCCCCAGGTAGTTCAAGCTGCCCAGAGCTTTGCAGGAGGTTGAATTAATTGTATCTTTTGTGCACAACAGGGGCCAATGTCCTTGCTCAGCTTCCCAACAGCTGGGGAAGAATTAGTGTCACAATTTACTATTTATTTCAGCCGTGCATCCCTTTAAAAGGAGAGGCAGGTTCCTCTTTTGCAAAGATCAGGTGAGAACACAGCCAGACAGCGGGGGCTGGCTGGGACAGAGATCTGGACCACCAGAGTGGTTCTCCTGGTGCATCTCTGGGACCAGCCACAACTCCCTCATTGCTGCAGGCACCGCTCAGCACCAGCACAGCCACCTGGCAGCTCACAGGAGACGAGCTGGGAGGGCCAGAGCACATGGGCTTCCCAGGCACAGCTTGGATCAGGGGCATTCATCCTTCTGCTGCACTGACAACACCCAACAGGCAGTCGCACAACATCCTCATTGTTCATCCGGGAGAAAAAAACAACCTCGGAGCGGCCACAAAAGGAAAAAAATATGTATGGGCACTCATGGCCCAACACGTGCTTTGTCTGGTCAGCGATACTGCCAAGAAAGATGTGGCACTTGGCCAAAAAGCCTCAGCACAGCAACAAAACCCACTGAAAGCTCAATTCCGAGGTGGCGAAAGCGGTCACGGGCGTCAGCGGCGACGCGAGGGAGCGCGCGGGGCCGCGCAGGAGCGGCCCTGCCCGTCTGTCTGTCTGCCCGTCTGTCAGAGGCTCGGGGACACGGCGGGACGACAGGCAGAGCTGGTCAGCGTGACGGACCGCGCTTCCAGCGCTTCACCAGAGCCGCTCTCCAAGTGCTGCCGAACAGCCGTCAAGCGGCACCGCAGCGTAGGAGTTATAAGGACATGTTCAGAGGACAATAATGAAGTAGCTCTGTGGATTGCAAGGAAGAGCTCCGCTCAGGCATGAGGGACTTGGCAGGGAATAAAGCATGGAGACGAGAATATAAAAAGCAGGTGATGAAAATAAATCCCTTCCTCCTACCAAGGAGATCTCGTCCTGAATTTTCAAGGAGATGCCAAGTAGCCGAAGTGAGGGGCTGCTGGCAGCAGAGGAACCCGTGTATGGGGCATGCAGTAACCACAGGGCTGTTGGGCCGTGGGACTTGTTTAGGTCACTGGGAGCTCCCCCAGTGAAAACCACTGGATTTTAACACTTCTGTTAGCACTTAATATCAAAGGATGAACTCTGGATTGATGGGAGAAGTTCAGCCTGCACGAGTGCCTCATATTTGTGGGCTACTAAAATTGCCTTTACAAAAAGACCCAAAGGCTTTGTTCTCCTGCGTTTCAAAACCTCCCTCAAACAGCATTTGGAGATATTCCCAGCCTTCCTCATTCCCCTTTCCTCGCAGTCCCAGTGAGCGCGCCCTGATCTTCGCCTGAGCTACGCCACAGGCAAGTCTGTGCCTAGGCAGGCCTTGTGCCTTTCTAATCCTGACTCGCTGCACCCACGGCATTTTTCGGGATGATCGGGAAGGAACACACCCACCGCCCAAAGCAGCTCGGTGTCGCTGCAGCCGCGCCATGGCCTCACTGGTGTCCTGCAGGTCTGTGCCCGGCGACAGCACCGCCCCAGCCTGCGCCCTGGCCAGGTTCACCTGCCGCTGCTGCTCCCCGACGCGTTTCCACCTTCGTGTCACCTCTGACAGCACAGCAAAATCCACAGAGTTGTGGTCTCATGGATGGGCAGCACGCATCGGATGAGGACCAAAATCACGCCAGTGCCCCAGGAATATTCACAGTACAACCAAATAAAATAATAAAAATTAAAAAGTCAACCCGCAAACCACTGTTTTCTGTATTTACTAGTGAGCCAAATGCAATGGCTGCAGCCATAAACCCCTTCCCTGCATTCCCCGTGAGGAATGGCATGGTACAGCTGACACTTCATTAGTCATCCATTAAATACTTTCTAATATTACAGCCCAAGGTGAGCCAGAGCCAGTGATCTAGAGTTTAGCAGATTAAAAGCACTCTCAGTTCCTGTAACCATTCTGTCCTGCAGTAGTTTCTCTAGGCTATCATCAACACATAAACCATTTTTGTAATCGTATTTGGTTCTTCCACTTTCTATATGCAAGCTTTCACTTAAGTCCTGCTTTCATTCTGTTTTCAGACTACTTTTTTTTCTTTTTGCTGCATCTACTGAAGGAAAAAGCTTATGCAGGTGTATAACCAGCAACCCATAAATTTTCTATACAAATGCACTTTATAATGTGAGTAATAAAAAAAATAGCCCAGTCACGTCAAGCTGCTTTAGAGTTGTAAATGGATCAAAGTATTAAAACACTTACATGAACTTGAATATGTAAGTCTAGCCAAAATATCCAGTGAAAGAAAGCTTTTTCTGATAAATATTAGTTTGATGGAAATCTTACAGCAGTTTCAGTTGGGATTATAGGTTGGGGCTTTTTTTCCTATAAGTCTTGTCAAGAAGTGCCTGCCTAACTGTCCCTTCTGATTGAGGTTTTAATCCTCTTGAAATTCATGTACTGTTTCTGAAGGTAATTCAGCACCTGAAACTGCTCCACTGCTCCTCAGGGGAAAACAGGAGTCAGTCAGTCCATGACACTTTCCACAAAAAAAGTAATATTTACTTGCAGCAGAAAGACTGCAAAGTAAACATCAGTGTGTTTGTGTGTGCACACACACTATGGATATAAATATACGTGTACTTATACAAAATATAAAAATATCTCATGAGTAACTTGAAAGTCAAAACAAAATGTCTCCCTAAGAGTCTTGGTAGCTGGGGTTTAAGACAGTCTGCTCTCAGATCCCGAGTATATCACACAGTTCTAAAGGGTCTGTGCTTTCTGGATGCAAAAAGCTGAGCTTCCAGACACTTTGAATGAAAAGGTAACTGCTTATGTGAGGAAAAAGTGCTCCAGAGCTGCCACTCACTGTAAGGGCACGCAGAGAGGAGTTAACATGCAGGAACACCGAGACGCGAAGCCAGGAATACACCGCCTTGCCAGCCCATCACGAGAGCGTTAACTGCACAAAAAACCCTGGTGATCTGGGACATGTGGAAGCACCACCTCAGCCATGGGATGAGTGCCCTCACAGAGAAGAAACCCAGAGCCATTCGAGTTCCTGCATGAGGACTGCAATGACAGACTGACAGTGATGTGCAGTGCCTTGCCTCCTTCTACCCAGATTTCAGCCCATTCCAGTATAATTCTTCAACCAGTCTGTCTTTGGGAGAGTGAAGACATCCAGTAAACACAAGATCAGTTTGAACCTAAATGGACAAAATAAATATGGGGGAAGAGAGCAGAGTGTACAAATCTACCTTACAGAAAGTAAATTAAACAAGAGTAAGGAGCACTTAAGGGACCTGCCCCATCAGCAGAACTTGTCTATCAATGACCTGTGAATTAAATCACATCTTCAGTCCTGTAAGCCACAAGCCATTCTCTTATTGAGACACCCAGAATTTCTCCTTAGGAGAAGAATGGATTTTCTAAACAGAAGCATAACTCAGACATGTCTATGGATTAGGTTAGTTCTGAATACCAGAGCCACATGATTAGATCCTTCCTAATGAGAACTTAGCCATTTAGAAAAGCAAACTAAGTTTTCTGAAGAAGTACAGTGGTATTCAATTCAAAGCAGATACAACAAAGGAATGTTTCAGACATCTAAAGCTCCCCTTGTGACGGGCACTGATAAAGCTTTGCCTTCCTTTTATTTTTCATATACATTTGTGGAGGCTTTATCAAGTTGGACAAAGTTCCTAACCCCTAAACTTACTGGATTCTGTGCATTTGAACTGATCAACAAATGTTGACTGCAATTTTTTGGGGGGACAGAACGCCATAGAATTGAAATAAATTTGTTGTTACATAAGCACACACATTACTTAAGGAAAACCTTGTTACTATTTCCTATCTCATACAACCCTTAGTTACGTTCCCTTTTTTCAGTTTTATCACATAACTCCTAAATTAATAGATAATCCCTTAATGTGGTTTTCATGGGAACTAGTAAGGGGAAATAAACTTTACAACAGCATTTAAAAGATAATCCAATTTTAAGCATGAACTTGGCCAATCTATCATACAAATTTTAGATTAATTGATGCCAATTTACTTATTAGTGTTTAATTCTGGCTTGATGGCCTCCAGGGATGTTTCAGAATCTTGCCATGCTTCATTGGTCATATACTGATCTCCTATATCAGTGAATATAATCAGAATGAGTGTATAAACTTAGAATAGCAAAGCTGTTGCGTGGCGGGCAAACAGAAGTTGTTATAGACAGTTTGTACCAATTAAAAAAGTTCAGCCAGTTAACTAAATACCTGAGGCAATCTTTCAGCCTTCAAAGTTGGAGAAAAGGTCTGTTGCAGCACCAAAGAGTAATTATATCCAGCCTGTGACTGGCAGTTGAGTTTACAGAAAGGTTAAGAAAGCCCTATAGGTCAGCATAGCCAAATAACACCGAGGTGCCTGCGCAGAGATAGCTTAGGAGAAAACAGTAATTGAGGAGCAGAAATGTCAACACTTAATCATAGTCCTTTACCATTTTTACTGGGCTGGAAGAAAACATCTGATGCCCAGCTCCCAAACAGCCCTTGCAACTGTGTTTGGAAGTGATCTGGATATTCCATTTTCCTGGGGAGTCTGCTTTTCCCGGCCCTTCTGACTGCAGCAGCTACAGCCCAAATTATTGAGTATGGAAAAGCTGTACAGCAAAGAGTTATTTCCCTGAATCTTCTCAGTTTCTTCAGGCTTTAATAACAGCTAAAAGCAGTTCTTGAAAGTCCATAAGAAAATGGTGGAGAGCTTAAGAATAATATGACTGGAGGCCATATGAATACTATTCATTACTTTAGATCAAGCCTTAGATATTGTCATATCATTGTCCTCTAATCTTATACCAAAGGAAAAGGCCTTGCACCCACATAAGACTTCAGAAAGAAGAGCTGTCCCATTGTGCAGGTGATAAAACCACAATTCCAGCCCCAAGATATTGGTGCCATCCCATCCACGAGAAAGCAGTGGCTGGAGAAAAAAGGCAGTCGCAGTAACTTGGACAACATTTGTCCTGATGCTGCTCAGTAAGTGAATCACAGCATGAAGTAATCACTCTCCCCTCTCATGACTTTTATGTTCACAAAAGGGGACAAGTCTTGGTAGATAACCCCGCTGTCCCACATGGGGCAAAAGGGGAGAAGCGTGGAGTGACTTAAAGCACAGCTTGCGGCAGAAAAGAAATGAAGAAACGTCCTCTTTTGGCTCAAACAGCAGCAGTTAATTTGACAAATCTTCAACATGCTCTCTGCACCAAGATGGCCACGGAATCACAACCTCTTGCTGAGCTCACGGGATACTTTCAGCCTCGGAAAAAACCAAAGAAGGAAAGGAAAACGTTACCACATCACTGAGAATTTAACGACCTCTGTAGCACTGTCTGGAACAGAGAGCTCGACTGATTTACTGCTCTCCAAGCAGGCAGGGGAGAAGGCACCCTCATGTTAGATGAAGACATTAAGTGAGGAAATTACTCTTACAGGAGTGAATTAATTTTCATTGATCTGATTTCCTGACAGACATACCAGCAGTGAAGAGTTTACTAACTGTGGGTTCCTCCTTCGTCAGGTATCCCCTCCTTATGCTTTTACTGCACAAGCAGAAAAATAGAACTAAGGAATGGAGGAAATACTTAACATTTCTCTCAAATCACTAACTAGTGTTCCTCTGAGGTAAAAGCTGTCTCATGCTGTTCAGCCTTTAAAAAAAAGATTTGCTGAATGCAAGTACAAGGATGGCATAATACAGAAATGCTGCTGGATTAAATTCCTTTGACAAAGTACCACATTTCCCTCTCTTTCATTTGCTGGCCCTTTTAATATGCTTTGTGGGTAGCCCAATGGGTTTTAATTCAATGTTTAGCTACAAAAGTAGACAGTAATGGCAAATGTAAGACTACATGATCTTTACCACTTCTTAGCTAAGGAAAATTTTTATCTCCATTTTGCCCAAATGGCAGAAATAGTTCTTTCCTGGCTGTACATCCAGATGAAAAAATTTGGAGTTTGGGCAGAAATCAGCAGCTTTATTTAATAGATACAAAATTCACATGTCAGATCTTGACCAAAAATAGGGTTGATATTCAATAGCAAACTTCTCAATTGCTATTTCCAACTAGGATCAGGTCTCCAACCAGAGTGCAGCATAATCTGATCCATGAACAGAAATATTTGAAGGAAAGATTCAGTTCTCCTAATAAACAACCTTCAAATATAGCACAAACTCACTGTGCATAAGCAAAAGAAAAACATTCCTTCACTTTTAGGTTTTACACCCATTGCTGCTGACACTCAGCATCAGAACAGAGGTGTATTTATAACCTCTTTATTTTTTTATTATTATTTATTTATTTTATATTCCCCAGTCTTGGGAGTTAAAAATAAATAAAATAAGATAATCAGAAGACTAGTTTGTTTATTTATTTATTGCATTTCTAGGTAGCCTTTTTTAAAAGAAAAAAACGTAAAATCTAGCTTAGGTACACCCTCAATATTAAAATACTAAAAGTTAATAAAACTACATCATAGATGCTATTTTATATCACCATTTTTGAACGGCCATCCTTCTAGTGGAGGCACAAGGCTTGACCTTGCTTGAAAGGTTGGGTCTTGCTGAGCTTTCATTTTTCCAGCCCTCTATAAATTTTTGGCATGAAATTTTAATTGACTTAATTTCACAGAGTCATTGAGTCCTTTAGGTTTGAAAACAACTCTGAGACCATCTAACCTCACGCTGCCCAGGCTGGCATTAAACCATTCCCTGAGCACCACAGCCACAATCCTTTTAAATCCCTCCAGCTTGGGGACTCAGCCACTGCCCTGGGCAGCCCCTTGAAATTTGTTCTAATCACCAATCTAAACATCCCCTGGAGGAACCTGGAGGCCATTTCCACTTGTGCTGTTTGCTAATTGGGAGAAGACACCAACACACACCTCACCACAGTTTGCTTACAGGAAGTCATAAGATTCTTCTAAGCCTATTTTGCCTCAAAGAACAACACAAAAGCAACAGCTTGTTTTGGCATTGTGAGATACATTCAATACATTGGCTGAATTTTTATTTTTGGTTTTTTGTTTAAATGACACATATGAAATGCAGCTACGGAGGCCATTTATCCACGTGGATGCAGGATGGTGACAACAATAACCTAGCATCACTGTGGCTATAGGAAAACACTAAAAGTAACTTACACTCCATGTGAGGAACTGATGGGAAAATCCACATGAGCTGAAATTGGAACTCTTGTACTTTCTGCATTTCATCTCTGTGAGGCTGAATTCTCCTGGTAATGCATTATTTCCCTCAGCCTTAGTCATTCCCATGCCCTGGCACAAGCAGTGTTGTCTATCAATTTCCCATTTATCTGCACATCCAGACAGAATTTGGTCCCTACAAGTTCATTTCTAATTGTGATAATGGTCAAAATTAGTGTGCTTTAGCACACTTTAAAAAGCTTTAGCAGCTGTGTCATCCAGTGTCTTCTGCTCACAGAACATGCAAGAACAAGAGATTCCCTGTCTGTACTGGCAGTTCTGCTGCCGCCAGTGAAACTGGACCACCAGGAGATTTCAAAAAAGAAAGGAGATGGTATTCCAGTGGGGAAATGTTCATGCCTCACATAAATAATACCTGAGCTTTCTAAAATTTGAGAAATATCTAAAGAACCAAGGTTATTTACAAAACAGAGCAGTGTTTTGCCGGGGCACAGAAGGACTTTTGAGGCTCTGGTTACTATCACATGCATGCTCACAGGTCAGCTGAAGGGAGCCCTGCACCACAAATGCAAGTAAAACCGAGATTCAGCACTGAAAAGAATTCAAATACATGCCCACCGTGGCAGCTCCCTATCCATGAAGAATAAACCATTCTTTTCTGATTTATTCCTAGGATAGAACAATTAAAAGCTCATCTCTCTTCCCCACAGCACATGCATCTGACAATAAGTTATTCATGCAGTTTCGAATGTGAGTGTGCAAAACATTTTAAATGCTGCTAGATCACTTTCTATTCTCAATATTAAATGAATTTTTGATATTTACTGTGCTCCCTCTTCCTAGCTGGGACATTCAAAACAAATCAGGACCTCTCTATTAACAAGCAGCTCCAAGCCAGCCAATGACAGAACAAGAGCGAACCTTGAATCACAGCTCCCTTCTCATTAACTCCTAATCACTGCAAATATCAAATTGCAGTACGTGGTGGGAAACAGAGGCTTTCTTTTCAGTACACTCTTATACCAAGAAATCCAGATAGTATGCAACAGCATATGGGAAAATTAGGTTTTGTACCTAAATTAAGTTTTTTTTCTACCCCTTGAAAAGAAAGACACTGGGTGTCACAGACTCCGGAACACTTCATCTCCACATCTCAAACCATCTCTGACATAGAAACATCAACGAGGCTGATGACCACTGCAAGAAGAAAGCTCAAAACCAGTGGCCTTGTCAGGTCTAGAGGGAAACAAGAGGGTGTCTTGGGGGCTGAAGAAGTTGGTTATTCACTTTTAATTTAAGTAGGATGGGTAAAGAGCTATCTCACTGCTTGTCTTTGTGTTTACTTCAGGCAATGCCTGAAGTGACCCATACAAAATATGTGGAGTTTGTTCATTAGTGGGGTTATATTTGCAATTCAGACGTTGACATTCCATGTGAACTTGAAAAATAGATCTCGCTTTTCCATAACCAAGCATTTCATATGTGGGCACTTGCTGAAATTCCACACATTTTCCTCTATATTGTTCTAAAAACGAAAGTTTTCCCTCATGAATACTTCTGAAAGCAACTTGCTGTCTGGAAAAATAATTAATGGAAACCCAAGTCTCCGAGAAGTGTGGAAAGATGTCCACAGAGTTCAGCACTGGAAAATCTTCCTAAGGCTGGTCCACATTTTCACCTCTTTAACAACAGCAAACAAAGAATACTTCACTGGTCAGACGGAAATCATGAGTGTTGAATTATCAGCTACTCACACATCACATACTGTACAACAATAAAACAAATTAGGGTTGGTAAACAAAGGCTCCTGTGAGCACAACAGTCAGCTCAAAAAATGGCATCATTTAGCATTAACTGGGACTCCATCCCTCCACCAGAAAATACACATACACTTGAAGAATGTCTTATTTCAGTGTCCTAAGAACCCTTCATAACAAATTGGCTAAAATGGCCACATCTCTCTTTACTATGAGATGCATGAGGAAATCATTTTGCTGCTTTAACTCATCTCAAAACACATAAAGAAAAAAAAAAAGTAAAAATAATAGGCATGCCATGTATCAGATTAACTTGGGCATTAACTGCAGCCCACTGGGAAGAGAATGAGTAATTATACTTAACTCACTGGTGATAACTCTGCTCTCCAGCTCTCTGCTGCCCTCAATCAACAGCAATTCTGTTCAAGTTAGTCAAATGGACTGAGTCAAAATTGGTGTGAGATCAATATCGAGTTCAAGAACTAATGCAACCTAGGAGAGAGTTTCTGTGCAGTCTTTTGTTTCCAACAGAGAAGGCCATGGTGGGGAGGGAACGTTTTACTGTCAGCATTTAAAACTTGGCCCAGGTTCAATCCTTCTTTCCCCATAAAAGAGCAATAGAAAAATTAAAGTCTCAAGGTACCACCAGTTTTCCAGTGTTGTTTAGGGATCCTTGCTGAAATTCTGTTATTTTTTGTTAGGGGGAAATGGTTGTGCAGTTATTTTTAGTAGAAACTCCAGAATTTCACATTTTAGAATTAAAAAAAAGGCATTTTAAGAAAATGTTGTCTAGCCTGAGGATTTAAATACAGTTATTGACAAAGCTTTTATTGTATAGCATTGTCTTTAAGATTTACTTCACTTCTCATTATCCCACACAGATTTTTAGTGATAAATTCAGTTAACATCCCCAGGTTGAGTCTGTTTTGCCTGTGATAGTGTTTGGTGAGTGAACTCTTTGTCCTTAATCCACGAGGTTATATTTGGTTATATTTTCTTTCCCTTGTCCACTCGCAGAGGGGAGGGACAGAGTGTGTTGTTTCTCCTTTTTTAGAGGGGTCTGTTTCTTTTTGTCATTTTATTTTTATTTTTTTTTTAATGAATAGCTTGCTACCATAGACACCTGAATTTTAAAACCCTACATGAGCATACATTTACACCTCAAAATCATGCCACCTGCTAACAAATTTTCAGGCTGACATTTTCAGAGAATACTGGTGCACATTAAAGCCGGCCCTTGAAGAATCTGAAATTTCAAATAGGCTAGAAAGGTTTTGCTTGCTTTTTAAATAAAATTCATTTTTAGCACAATTCGTTTACACTTGTCACAGAGGTATCAGACAAATTTCACCCTTTGCCTACAAACCCTATGGGTTCCACTGTCCATCTTCTCTGCATGGAACTGTAATTTAGTGTACAAATTACAATGATATTTAAAACACTAACATTCATGCTAACCATATGTATAATCTCTTGCAAAAGGATATACTGATGTAGACAATAAAAAGCAAATTAAAATGTTTCATTTGTCTTTTAAAATACCTGGAAATACAGATGAAATCACACTCTGCCTGAAATCATCAAGCAACCATAAAGAAAAATCCTTTCAGAGGCGATCTGTGATCATTTCTGATCACTGCACACCTTTCTGAAAAAGCTCACTTCTCACAGCACGAGCCTGCTGTTTCATTTTGCAGCTTTGAAAGGACACACATCTAAAAGCTGAACTTGCTCTGGTAAACCAACAACCAAACCACAAAAATGTCTCCCCCACCAGAGGAAAAAAAAATAAATAAAATCCCAAACCAAAACCTTATATCAAACTCATTGTGAAGAAGATAGAGATATAGATGTTAGCATGGAAATGCTACTTGTTTAAGCAGTCCTGGGGATATTCACATGCTTACAATCATATTCATTGAAGTGGTTTGACAAACCAGGCAGTGCTTCCAGCATGGGAAGTCTGATATGGTTGGGCTTACAGAGACAATTGCTGGCATGTGCAGAAATTCCTCGTGGCTGCTAGACAGAGTCCTGTTTTCCTTGCTGTGGTGTCTCTGAAATACCCAGAGATTACCAGAGTAAGTTGGCATTTATCCTCACAGAACTATTATTAAATCCTAGTTTGCATCTCTTGCCCTTGCACAGAGTTGGATCAACAGGGCTTTCTTTTTTTTTTTGCTTTCAAGGGAATTATCATCCCATAGCTTGTGAAAGATAAATCTTGGACAAAAACAGGCACACACAACTTCTTTGCAGTGCACATTCATAGTCACTTTCACATTCACGGATAGG